>JAPDSC010154013.1:35571-50754 GCA_026290005.1 Latrodectus geometricus
ACGTAAATGTAAATAATATATATTTATTTACCTTTACTTTTTACAGCTTTTCAACATCTGGTTGGATTTTACAATGCGTTTCAATCAAATATTGGAAGACGTATGCATGTCTTATAAATTTTTCACAGTTTATTTATGTTCATACTTTTGACAGAAAATTCAAAATATTGTTAAATAGCAAAAAAAAATTTCGTTTCTATTTAAACAGCAATTGCATTAGTAATATTCCATAATTTTTAATTTTTTTTTATTTTCTTTTCTTATTAATCCCTATATTTTTCGATTTTGAATTTATTTTTATTAGTTTCATGTATTCCGATTTGGATTACAACTCTCAAATTGTTTTATTCAATATTTTTACATTCTTGATTTTTAGCTGATATTTCCAAGATTATAAGTTAAAAAGATATTTAATATTTATTTTTTAAAAATTTAGATTAAAATGAATTGAAGATTTATATGGTGCATCTAAGATTTTTTTAATGTGATTGTAAAATTTTTAATAAAAAAACCGAACGATCTATGTTTTGAGTAATTTATTTGTAATGAACATATAAAAATATTTTCAGGCTTAAAATAACAGAATTAAAAATATAAGATAACAATTCTTTATCAAATTTTTCACAGTGACAGTAAAAATTTCATAAGTGTTGTCTTTGATATCAACCTTAGCCATTGTCCTATTTAATTCATCCGTGCAAATACATCTTACTAGTTCTTTCTTAATTTCTCAATTATTAAAAACTTCTTGCATATTTCGTTTGAATTATTTCAATGAAAAAAATCCCATAATGATTTTGCTTTCAATCAATATTTAAATATTAATTTTAATTATAATAAATTTAATCACTTTTTATCAACTTAATACACTTGTACAAATATTAGTTTGGGGAAAAAGTAATCCATTATTTTTTCGGTAGACGTCTGTAGTGATCGATATCTCTTGAGGTATATATCAAACAATTTCAGATTTATGCTCGTTGGAAAGCTGACATTTGACACTAAAATATCCTCTTGCGGTTTTTTGTTTGATTAATTCAGTTACGAGTACAAGGTTTTAAAAATGGAAGACAACAAACAGAAAATTCGATACATTTTCGTTTTTCTCTTGTAACGGCGAAAAAGATAGCCGGGTGGCTAAAATTGTGAAAAGTGTTTATCGTCTTATATAAGACTGTAACAACCAGTTACGTACAATTTTTGTTTCATCGATTCCGTTCGGGTATTTTTGATGTTAGAGATGCACCTCGCATGTGGATACAGCATCGTCGAAAATGTCTGTAAAATATCAAAAATGATTGAAGTTGACAGCAAGTCAGCAATAGTAACGTGCAAGACCTAAAAATCTACATGAAAACTGTTTTAAACCTTTTTACAAAGTGAATCCAAAAGAAGTTACAGAAAGTTCACGTGAAAATAATGGATTTCTTTTTCCCTAACCTAATATTTAAGCGAATATTTTGTGTTACAAAAATTATACTTAATAAAGAAATTTTAAATAGAAGTGTTTTACTTATACATATATTAGGCCTAAAGTTTACATATTTTTTTGAATAAGATCTTTTATAATAAGGAGGGCTTTTTAGAACTATGGATTGTTTCATTTCAATAGAAATGAATAACTTTTATAAGAAGAACTTTTGAGAATTCATATAAGAAATTAAAAATAAACCTTTTGTTAATTTCATTATTTCTAATGTGATTTTTTTAAAATCTATTTTGTGTTAAAATGGCTTTATTACATTACTGTTTACTCAGCAGGTGTGATTACATTATTGAAATTTTAAAAAGTTCTTTGATTAAATATTTAGATAACAGTATGATTAAAATATAAAAATGCTATAGAAAGAAGCCTGCATACTCAGCGAGTGTGAAATTAGTATAATTTTTTAAAAATAATCTTATAAAAATCATTCCCTCTAACAATTCATAAAAATAAAAAGAATAATTTTAAGTGATTTATCTAATTGGAGAAAGAGTATTTTTTTTGTTTTTAGAAAGAGTATTTTAATTGAAGAAGAGAGTATAGCAAATAAAATTTTATTTATTTAGAAATACTATTAAAAAATTATCTAAAGATCTATTTTTTTTCTTCTTTCAATAGCAGTAAAATGAGGGTGTATATAGTTCAAAATAAATATGCAGGAATCAGAAAATAAATCTTTACTTGATTATACTTTTTAAAGAAGTCAATATTAACTTTGAATACTATGTGGTTATCTTTCACTTAAAAATATTCTGTCTTGATTCTTATGAATTAAGATTACATAATACCGTAATTCTTGTGAATTACGATATTTTTACCTCTTATTTTAAATACATGATTATAAATGTAACTCTAGTAACTGGATTTGTTAAAATATCAACGTCGAATCCAATTGGTACTTTTAGTAATGTTTTAAATCGATAGCTATGAATGTTGTAGAATCTTTAAATAAAATGTTCCTGAAACGAAACACTATTTTATTGATCAATTATTTGAGTTTAATATTTTTATTTATTTAAATACTACTAAAAAATAAATTTGTCGAAAAGTTAATAGGTGTAGAATAATACTATAAAAGAAAATAGGTGCAGATAAATAAATACTATATATATATATATATATATATATATATGTATAATATTTATTTATCTATAAAAGCATATAAATGTGAGACAAATAAGAAAGAAATGCAGCCCCTCCCACACACATAAAATAAGTCAATAAAACTAACAGCATGTGAATGTAATAATTAATGGCTAGGAATGTGGTTAGATTGATTTCTATTGATGTTATAGCGCCAGCATACTTCTTTGTACCTATCGCTGTGAGTTGGCTCTACCAGTTTGATGGAAGCATCCGGGTAGGAGTCTTCGTAATTTAGAAACAAGAACCAAATAGAACACTTCCCAATACTTGACTAGCCACCCCCAGAAATATCATTCCACTTGGAGGACATTGCGACCATGACATATTTAACGTGCCCCAATCACCTTTAGTGAACACGATGGATCTTGAGTTAAGCCAGAATTCAAAATCACTACCTTCCGGTTACGAGATAGACGCCGGAAACAACCAGGCCATCGCGATCATTTTTTTATTTGACATCTTTTAGCAATTTAAAGGCATTGATCATGCTTTAGTTGTTGTTCGGGATTGCTTCTGAAAAAGAAATGAATAAAACTACTACAAATATAAATAATTCGGAAAAAAAAAAACTAATTTCGAAAGGGTATCAAGTAGGAAAAATAACTAAAGCGGCCATCGAGAGATGGTAGATAAATGGTACTGTACATGACTAGACTGATGAATGTTAGATGACATTGTAACAGATTTCAATACTGGAGGTTCAAAAAATAATAGACATGGGTATACGAAATGATATGAGTATTCGAAATCAGTGTCTGGTCGAATGCCTTCAACAACAGCGTAATATGTATAACTGAGCTTATAGTCTGCATGATATTACTCTAGTTTGTGTATAGAGTTCACAATACCTTAAAAATGAAACTTGTCATTTGTTTCAAATTCTGTTTCTAAGATGTTATGCACTCTATAATCAAGTTAAAAATTGTTCAAGCTAATGAAGAGTATGTGTTGTAAATGTTATTAAATATTGATATATCTAGAGTTATATGAAGACAGTTAAACCAAACTTTACCACTCTTTTTATCTCTTTCAGAAATTTAAACCATGAATGAATTTTAATGGATTTGGGAAACTCAAACAAGACAACTCTACATACCAGATATTGTATGTAGAGTTGTCTTAGAAACTTATACTTAGAAACTCTAGAAAGATTCTTGCAAATTCATTGGGAGCTGTTCTCTCGATTTGAATATTGTTGAATGCATTAGAGATGTCCTACAACGTGTTATTTCACGCATACATTCATTATCTCACACTTCAGAATTACAGACAAACGTCAAAGGCTCAGCATGTGCTTCGACAAATTAGTGAAGCCCTATGCCATGTCATGCTGCTGCAGTTCTATTTATTCGAACTGAAGGAAGGAAATCATACATATTACTTAAGTACGCTAGATCATTCCCTCTGGTATCTTTGAAAATTTGAAAAGATTATGCAGAATTCCATTGATCAATTGGAAGTATGTGGTAAATATAAATTAATATATATAAAAATGATGCAAAACATTGTAAAAATAATAAAATATGAATCTAATAAACTACTATTTTTTTAGGCCACCTAACCTGTCTAGTGGTTAGCGTAACTGGCTGCGGATGGGGAGGACCTGGGTTCGAGTCCCGGCTCGAGCATTGGTGTACTTTCTCTTTCCCTCTCTGTGTTTATTGTCAGATGACGGATGAATGTAGCCCGTCCTATAAACGGGTTTGTGGTGGTATGGCGTGGGCGATGCTACTCGTACCTCCGTGACTTGGTTCACAGGTGCCCACCGGGTAACGATAAAATAAGTAGCAGTTTCCGGCCTCCTAAAACTATATTTTCAGCTACAAATAGTTGAGATTTACATGCTAATTATCAATTGATAAATACTTACTAATGAGATTTTAATTTTAAAAATTAATTGTTCAAATTAAGATAAAATTGCTGAGATTAATAATGAAACTCTCGGATGAATATTTTCAGCTAGTGTAAAAACTCAATGATAAATATGATTGAAAAGTGAAAAATAAATTTTAAAATAAGCTATGTTTTATTTTTCATTATTTATTTAAGATTTTCAAAGCATTCATAAAGTAAGAAAAAGAAAGCAAATATCGTAAGAGCTATCGTTTTATTGATTAAATTTTCAGTTCTTTTACAATTTACGCCTGAATAAAATATCGATAATCGTGTAATCGAGAAAATATTACAATAGGATTAAATTATTCTCGGCATTTAATAGGACATAAGCAAAAATATTTATCGATAATAAAACAAATATTACAACTAAATTAATTTATTTTTGGTATTTTATGTTATAAAAATATATAATTTTTATAATACATTATTTGATAAGAATTCTGTGATACTTTTGTGACAGGTAAATTGTTTTTGTTATTTTATGTTATAAAAATATATAATTTTTATAATACTTTATATGATAAGAATTCTGTGATACTTTTATGACAGGTTTTTCATAGAGTTTTTGAACAAAAAATAAAACGTGCATCAATCATGCAAAATTTTTAATTTATATTTCCCAGGAAAATCATATATTCAAATTGTACTCTTAACGAAGAATGTCAAATTGATTTTATTGATTTTCTAAAAAATGTTATAGAATGATTTTTAGTTTGAAATCGAAATTCGATATTATTCATAAAAACCTATATAACCATATTTATCATTTCTTTTGCTATTCATTTTTTACAGTAATTAATAGGATTTTAAAACTTTTTATTTGAGTGAATATTTCTTTGATATTCATATTTGACGTTAAACATTTAATTTATTTAAAAGTAATGTCCATTTCATAGTGAAACATGGAAATTTAAAACATAAAATTTAAAAATAAACAAATTAAATATTATAAAATTCAATTTAGAAAACTAGTTTTTTCTTTAAAAACTATACAGTATAGAAATAATTGTATTTCGTTTAAAAATAAAATATGGAATCATTTCTGATCAATCTTATAATTAATTAATAATTTAAATGTGTAGTTTATAAATTATGAATACCAATAGTGTAATTAACTGTTGAAATATAACCCCCAGTAGGCATAACATACTAAATTATTAGAAGATAAAAAAATGAAGAATATATAACAAATATCATTTTCTGGACAAGAAAACAAGTTATAATTAGTATTAATTTTCTTTAATTTGCATTTTATATTAGAAATTATACATTTTCTCAAAACAAAATTAGTAAATCCAAAAGAAAACATGGCTTTAAATGCTTCTCAACACTGACATCATAATGTTTGTCATAAAGGTCTTTGAATCAATTGCTTCGTATCCAATTAGTTGGCATTCTTTAAAATGATATTAATTGCTAAATTTGATATTGTGTTATGAGCAGCAATATTTTCAATGGTATTTTGCTGAAAATATTTTTAATGGTATTTTGCAATATTTTTAATGGTATTTTACTGAAAATATTTTTAATGGTATTTGCAATATTTTTAATGGTATTTTACTGAAAATATTTTTAATGGTATTTAGCAATATTTTTAAAGATATTTTGCTGAAAATATTTTCAATGGTATTTTACTGAAAATGAAAGCATACAAGAATTACGGTATTATCTTGTTAGACCTCAAGTGTAACATTTAAAAAACATCGACGCGACTTCAAATCCTTTTTAAGAATATTATCCCAAAATATTTTTCAACGAGTGTATATGAAATACATCTGCTATCACGTGATTCTTAAATGAAGTACGTTTACGACAGTAAAATATAGCAATAAAATATTTATTATTTGTGGAGACATAAGGAACTGTAAAGCAAAAATTATTTAATTACATTATTTATTATAACAATTACTGCTTTCTTTATTGTTTAGTTGCAAATTTTAATTCATAGTAGAAAGTAAATAAGTTGTTTTAAATGCTTCTTTTAAAATAGTGACCGGATAGTTTCTGATAAGTCTGGTTACAGGATACATCTAGGTACCAGAGATTGGGATTTTTTTCCAAGATTTGGCGATATTTTCATGCTAATGGTCAATCGCCAAGAAAATTTCTGTTCACATGCATTTACGATCTTTTTTTCAAAAAATTAATTTCAGTAATTTTCCTAAAAGTATATTAATATTTTCATATAGAGAATGTTTACATAATATTTTATTCATATAAAACATAAAATGTTGTTGTTGTTGTTAATTGGATAATTTTATTAATATAATTTAAATGGCTCATCTGAATCATTCTTTTCAATATTGCCTACTAATCATAATATATAATAATTAAATGTATATTAGAGACTTTCTAAAGCATGATTTAAGCCTTGAAGTAATGAGATGCTGGAATATGGTTCGAAAGCTTTCCTCAGCTTCAATTCTATGTAACTGCATAAATAATTCACTTGCTTAGCTTGAAGAGACAGGAAACGTGGTTTATGGTAAATTAAAAATGTTCAGTCGAAATCTTCGGCAAAATACGAGGAGCCAGAAGCGTTCACCCTCCTGCATTGGCGTGGGTAAAGAGTCTTACACTAATTACATTTTTCGCCTCGTCTTCTTCCATAATGTGAATGTGGAATTCGTCCAGCTCCGATTCGCTCTTTGGATGTTATTTAACAACTTTTGCCTCGATACTTGCAACATTGCTGCAAATTAAATCAGGCGATCCAACAAAACTTAATATCCTTCGAATTAAGGCTTTCTGCTAACTAAGTTGCGCAACGTAAAAGGGAGGATTGTTTGAGTAATGTTGCATTTCGGTAATTTGCATTCGACATTTTTGTGTTTCCATTTTTGATGATCTAATTTACATGCTTCCAGCCATTGGAAATGTCCCTTTTTGAGAGGTGAAAAGTGGGATGAACTTTAACAAGCTTCCTAATGGTAATTATTTGATAGAAATTTTGAGTTCATTTTTGATCTAATAAATTTAAATATTTAGAAGATATTAATTTAGGAATTATTTTACACATTTCAAAGTTGAATGATTCATTGAAATCTGTAATGCCTCATTTTTTGCAACAATCCTAAACTTAACACATAACTTTTTTTTTCTAGAAAAACAGTTAAAAATAATTCACTTTAAGTGAGCATGAATTGAGAAATAAATTGTTAAGGAATATTCAAATATGCTCAAAATATGACGTATCTTTAAATATACTCATTGAAGGATCATAAATTTCAAAATTCTCAAATTTAATTGCTGTATTTGAATCCGAATAATCAGATAATATTTAAATACCACTAAAAAATTAACGATTGATCTGTTATATAAAGTTACTTGCCAAAAATAACAAATAATAAAAAAGTATTTTTGGAAAAGAAAGCTATTCTAGGAAGCATGTAAACACAAAATATTATTTTTTGTCATGTGTATCAATTTGGTGAATCGATACACACCTGAACAGAAGAACAACTCTTGAGACATAATTCAAATAATAATTGTCGTCACATTATTTAAACAATAATTTTTATTAAAATTATAAATACAACTATCGAATAAAAAATTTGAATTCACTAAATTGGAATTCAGATATAGTAGTTATCTTTTAATATCTATGTCTTTCATGATACATCTAAATAAAAATATTTCACAGTTCATATACTGGTATAAAATGCTTGAAAAAAATTAATTTTAGTATATTACGGGATAGAATAGTATGTGAATTAATAATATTTGTTGTCACATTATAAAATGTAAAGTATTTAGAGATATGTGTGTGAGCTAATAAGTGGGAAAATTAAATTAAAAATTTAAATTTATTTTGTTTTTGTAATATTAAGCAGTAAACTTTATATTAAAAACTTAAATTATGCATAACTTATAGCTGGTATTCAAAATTAAGGGATTTATATTTATAGATATTACACAATAAAACGTGCAATAACACACACAGTTTCTCGTAATAACTTTTCAGATTAATATATTTTATAAAATTATTTATACTATTTGAAAGTAAAATTTTGAAGTTAATTTTCTAGAATAATATAATTTTCCCTATCTATATCTAACTATATAGTTTTAAACTATCAATACCTTGTAATTTTCTAATTATATAGTTTTTAACCGCTTAAAGTCTTCATTTTTAAAAAGTACATTTAATTGTCCTCAAACTTCTAAAAATAAGTATTGAAGTCGGTAGTCATTGAATGATAATCATGTAATCATGGAAGTCTATAATACTTTTATGACTCTGCAAGCAGGTTTTTATACACATGTTTGTATAAATTTATTGTTATATTTGCTAAGTGCATGTCTTCACAAGCTATTTTGACTCTGTTTTGTCATTTTAAGCCTTTCTTTGCATTTGCAGAATATTAAGAGGGGTCTATAACTCAGTTGATTAAAGGGATTACATACCTAGTTTGTGAAATGATTTAATTTATTTTGTTACTACTCAATAATAATTTTTTAGCACATAAACACACATATTAGATAAGGCTCTATATTTTAAAGTGTATCTCCATTAATTTAATAATTTAAAACACTCAAACTCAAGGAAGGAATCGAAACTACGAATGGTTAAGTCAAGGCCCATAGGTCTGTACAGTCAGATGTCAACTTGGTTTCACATATTGACGAAAAGAGTATTCGTAATTCTGAACTCAGCTGTTCGTAAAGAAAAGCAGATTCGTAATCCATTCCGTAATTTCCTTCATTATGAACTACTTGAAAAGAAAAGAATTCATTTCTACATTTGAAAAAAGGCAACCTAGTTATGTTTAGTTTAGCAATAAAAATATATTCCATTCCGAATATTATCTTTTATTTATATTTATAAAAGATATGAGAGACATTAAAAGTTTTTAAATGGAGTTAGAGTTATTTCTAAATTTAAAATTTGTATGGTTAATAAAATAATATGTTATTTTTTATAAGACCTGATTATAAGGGATGTAAATAGAGTTTTTCACTAAAGTATTTTTTCATTTATTGGTTTAGAATTTAGATGCTATTGTTATGCATAGAAATGTTATTCCTGACAACTTTCAGAAGAAAAATGGCATTATTTATTCTTTTTAGTTAACTTTAAAAGAACAATAGTCCATTGAATATTTTGAAAAATGTATAAGTTTTTCTTAGTTTTATTGTCTTTAATGCTGAAAATAAACATATTTTCCGAGAATTATACCTTAGAAAACTATCAAATTAAAATTAATTGTAACTGCTTATATTAGCGAATCAAATTATTACCTAATTCAAATCTCTTTTAGAAATGAACAATGGTTCTTAAAATATTTTGAAGAATGATAATTTTTGTTTAATATATCAAGGACAAATCTGAATATTACTTATGAATATGAGTCGCAAATTTGAGTTTATATGTTATATTGTATTTTAAAATTGATAAAATCCAGCTTCTATAAGTAAATTGTGTATATTTTCTAGGAGTTTATCTTTTCTTTTTTAAATTGTGTTTCATCACATTAAAAATTGCCTATTTATTTGGTAAATGTAACTTTTGAAAGTTACGAGTAACGTACACTTATGATTAAAATTAATAGGAGTGTAAGAATCATTTAGAACAATACGCTTTAAATCCCTTTTCTCATTGGAACCAGGCATGACGTGGACGAATAGATAAGCGACTGACTTTCCTTCAGTATTTCAAAGAATGCTGAAATGTGAGCACTCGATGAAACGAATGACCGCCAAAGAGCAGCAGCAGCACGCCAATTGTCTTGAAGAATGCGCCGTCTTTCCATTTGGCCATTGCAAAGACGTCTGAAAGAGTAACTAGCCGGCGTGCTATGACGACAGAGTGCACAAAGTGACGAGCGAAGGCTCACTCGGGCTATTACCTAATTTTTCATCTCGTTTTCAAGTCGGCCGCTTCCATGATCAATCTTCACAGCTTCCTGAATCTCCAAAGGCAGACACAGGGATAGGGTGCACCAGAGTGGAAGACGGTTCCTGCACACGCTTCGGAAGACAGAAGCCGGCCTTTTCCCAAAATATGAATGGGGGTGGGGCACGTGGAATTTGCATATTGCCTCCCTTCTTCCATCTTCCGCATCCTTGACGAGAGACCCTACCCGCCCCCATCCCTTTGACTGATGGGAGGGAAATTTTTAACGTGCCTCTCACCTGATGTGATTAGGCAGCAAATAAATGACACGCAGGGAAAACTGACGCAAGGGGTTGACCCCTTTCCGGAAAATGACCCTGTGGAGGTACCGGGAGAGGCACCCTTGCCTCGCAAATTACTGTCACCACTCCCGCGCGTTTTCCCATTTTCCCGCTCACTGACCATGTAGATGACCTTACATAACTGCGACGTGTACGTCACGCAGAGTGACTGGTGGAAATAGGCCTTCCACCCTCCTATCTATCTACCTATGCGTCCCACCTAGTGACGTGACTTGCCGACGATTTGAGCTCTGATTCATTAATTAAACCGGTAATTGGATCGCGTCGAGAGGTGCAGCGGGGTTGAGGCGAGTAGTACTCAAAGGAATTCCGAGAGCTCCGGCATGCTCATGGTACAAGATATATCCGCGTGTGTTTATACGAAGATAGATTTATTTATGCGTGTGTTTGCGTTTACGAGACCAATAGCGTTCTCTGAAGCATTTCTCGCATACCCCATACGGCTCGCACTCACATAGAACTCAGATTGGGCAGCGTATGCTCTATTTTTATTTTGAGATTACGCACTTGCATATTTTGCTTTATGGTTTTGAAACAGGGTTGTTTCAATTGCTTTGAAATTAACGTAAAAGGAATACATAACAATTTGTAAGAATTGCAAGTTAAAAATACTTTCAGAAGTGTGTACTAGTATTATATATTACTACGCGTGGAATTATTAAATCTCCCTGGTAATGGGGGAATAATTTGATTATTCAAGGATTTTCAAAACTGATTGGAAACGGATTATACTATATAATTGGTATTGGAATTATAATTTTTGCATTCCTAAAAAGTTAAAAGGAACACAATTATTAGTTACAAGTAACTAAATTGGTTAAATGATAGTTTTTCAAAGTTTTATGAATAAGATTAAAATAAGCTAAAATATTAAATAATTAAATTATAATAATTATTTTAATTTACATTAAAAGGAATTGTATTTTTGGTTCTTATAAGTGAAGTGAAAGTAATTTAATTAGCATTCCTTTATGTTATGTAAAATGCTTTTATTTCCTGTTTATTTCTAAACAGGAATTACATAAAAAATAAATTTTAGTTTCAATTTTTAATTCTTATGATATTTTCATTTGTATGTGACTCCTCGATCACGTTTGTGAACTATGTAATAACATTTATACACAATAAGACTATGAAATGATACACAATAAGACTATGAAATAACATCTCGGAACTCTATTCGCTTCACGAATGGAGGCGGATATAGCTCTCTTTACCTCTTTTCGAAATTATCATGCATGTAAAAATGTTGGGAGTAAAAAGAAACATGTGCAGCATTGGGTCCCCTCCCCTTTTTTGCATTCCCGTTGTGAGAATTTTTTTAAAAAAAATAATGACATGGGCTATTTGTTTTGAGAAAATCTTGTTTCCCTTCTGCAACGAATATGTTTACGCTTTCCCCAATACGTCGTCTATAAAAAATACATTGAAACGTGGTTGAAAGGAATTCCAAATTCAATATTAATAATTTCGTAGAGATGCAAAACAGCGTTTTGAACTACGCTAAATAAAAAATTGTAAATGCGTTAATTTTCGAAGTCATAATTTTCCCAAGAAAACTAGGTACAGTGTTTTACTTCTGGGTGCTACATTCTATGAGAGTTGGCGAGTTGGGTCAGTTAGTTATAAAGCATAATTTTATGACTGTTATTATTTCAGCAACTGAAAACTCCTTTGATAAATTGTATGATAAATTTATAAAATTATCATGTAACTCATAAAATATTTAAAGGTCTTTGTATATCAATATCTTTGTAAAATGTTATAGGAGAATTTTTGATAGAAAATATTAAAACCAAGTTTTGTTTTCAGAATAGTCGACATAGAAGCAAAATAGAGAAATTCCTGTCAAATATAGATGAATAATTTAAAGTTTATTTTTAAAAGGTTCTTGTATTTATCACTTGTAAAAGATTTCTTAAGAAATGAATTTCACAAAATTTTCTAATTGCTACTATACATCAATAGCAGAATCTTTATAAAGATTTCACACACATAAGATATTGAGGGTTCTGGTGTCTTTCAACAAGTTTTTTTCGATATATTTCTGTGGAACAAGGTTTTGTAGAAAATAGAAATTTCACTTTTGTAATAATTCATTTTTTTTTCAGAGGTTCATTTCTAATGTGGTTTATTTGGTTACTTATAGCTCTACAATCATGGACGTGAGGGCTTGTTCACCTAGAAATTGGGTCTTAAAGTCGATTCAAAAACCCGTCCTCAATAAAGAAGTAAATTTTTTGGAATGACATTTTTTGAGCAATTTCAACTGAGTTTTTTACTAATCTCTGGGACTGAAATTTACTTGAAAATTGCATTGAAATCTATCAAATTTTCTTATGGCATGCAACTTTCATGAGATAAACATGTTGTAAATTATAGAATAGGATAAATTCTATTAAAAAGAATCATGTTTATTAACAGGATAAAGTGAACTCGTGTAGATTTCATTTTCTTGTGCCTTTATAACTAGAAATCACTGCCTTTTGTCTTATTTCATTTATCTTTAAATACATCTAATAATTATTTATGATTGATAAAGGGCTAAACATAATGTTGTTTACTTTTCTTAACAACATTAAGTACAGCCAATAACGTTATCTGGCCCACATTTGTACAAGCTACATATATTATTATCTATGCTGAAAACTTTTAAGTGAATTTGTGAATCCCTTTTCCCATCTCTCTATCGTGATGTTTCTTTCATATGAAACCTCAAAATAATTTCAAGCCCTTTGACTATCTCAGATGATTTTCAATGGTGTAATTAAATTATTTACTTTTTAAAATATTCTATTACGAGCAAGTTAATGGAGCTTGTGTCTAGTATAAGACATTTTATTATGATATCTGCCTTCAAATATCCTAGTAAAATATAAAGTTAAACAATAACATTTTGTTTTAAATTTTATTATGTATGACAATATATATATATATATTCTTCCTCATAACATTTTTAGAAAATTTTATTTATCGTCTGACATTTAGAGTTTTTGTTTACATACAAAATGACGCTTTTAAAAAGTGGATGGAAGGATGCATTTACGCTGTTTCTGAAAGGGTTATTTTTATTTAGTGATTCCGAGAAAAGCAGTAAAAGCCATGATTTTTGATATGTAAAGTGAAGATATGAAATATAAGTAAAGGAAAAATCATCTGGCATCTAAAGTAAAAATTTCTCCAAATATTTAGGCAAAAAAAAACCCTTATTTTAATATTTACAAAAAAGTAAATTTTAATAGTAAGAGAAAATCCTCCAACTCAAAGTATATTGTAAATATATTAAATTGCTTGTGGTTTCAACAACAAATAAAGTTGTTAACTTTTTTATTTGAACCTGAAAAAATTAAAAATATAATGCTCATCGTCTTTTTCAGCGTAATATCTATGAGTGATGAACAAGTTGATATATTCTTTATAAAAACAATTATAAAAAAAAAATTAAAAAATGTCTTAACAATATATGAAACTTAGGTCCATTTCAGTGATTGCAACAAAAGATAAATTTATCAATTTAAAACAGGAAAAAAGTTTTGGCACATGATCAAAGAATCAGATAAAAAAATATCCTTATGTATTCTTGTGTTTTAGATCAAATAATGACCTAAAATTATTTTCCAAATAAAGACATAACCTATGTGGACTTTGAAAAGCTGACGGAAGAACAAGAACAAAATACTTCTTTCGATATTACAAAAAGTATTTTCAACATGGAACATTACGAGGTACAATGGTACTTAAAAACAGTATAGATAACACATTCTAATTTCAGTTCAAATCTATTGCTTTTAGCCTGAAATATTATCATTACTTTATTTTTTGATATTGAAAAGACCTATTGCAAAAGACATACTGTAAAAATAAATTAAGATGCTTAAAAAAATTAATAAATCAAGTTCAGAATTAAATTCACCAAAGCGTTAATGTAATATATGCTTAAAGTGTCAACATTGTGTATACTGATTTTGTGTTTAAATTAAAATAGTTTATATTATATGAGTTTACATAAACTTTCATTGATGAAGTAAGTGAAACTCTTGCTAATAAATACAGCAGTCTTTTTTTGTTAGAGTAATAAATATAGTATAAGGGTAATAAATATATATGGTACGCTATAGATATAGCAAGAGTAAAAGAAAGTTTATCTATAAAAAAAGCTTTGAGTAAATGCGTAAATTTAAATGATATTAGTACTAGTAAAGCTTGTCAATTTACTGTAATATCAAGCATCTAACTTTTTCTGATATGAATGAAACTATTTGTATATTTCTATGGCATTTCTTTTGTAAGATCGATTGATTTGTTCGAAATAATTCTGATTAACTGATACATTTAAGGCTATTTCAAGTATGCGATAGAATTTCCTTTTTTTTTCGATGTATGCTGAATTTCCGAAAAATGGGATATAGCGATACCCTTCTAAGTGCCATTCCTTACTCCAATCACGTACGACGGGT
>JAPDSC010154013.1:65754-96852 GCA_026290005.1 Latrodectus geometricus
CCACCCCCAAGAAATATTTCCCCACATAGTCCTCTCCAACTGTAACCAAAGCTATCGAACTTTCGGTAATCCTACCCTATCGGACCCAAGAAGATAGAATTAGACAACCGCACCAGGAAAGAGCTCACAAGACGCACGTCATTGGTTTAGACTGAAGCAGAGGGCGTGGTGAAGGATTGCTTTAATTCAGCTATCCCTTTTGGTATAAGTACATCGAGGATTCCAGATCCACGGGGCGTGAAGAATCAACCATTCCGACCCCCTCCCCTCATTTGATCCTCATCCCGCGAAAAGACGTGGGGAGGATAAGTCCAGGATTCTTACGCTTGATCAGACCGCATCTTTCGCTTTTTGACTTGACAACTGCTTCTCGCGTTCTCCTCTTACACCTAACTAGCCACTTTAACAGTAGCATGCTAAATTGGATTTTTTTTTCTCCTTTCTACTTCATTTTTCTTTTTATTTTTTTTATAGTCATCTTGAGGAATGAATGTTTTCTTTATTCTCACCATCGAATAGCTTTTGCCAAGCTAGCGAGAAGTGTAGTTGTTGAAGTAAAGTGATTTTTCTGTTAGGGCGTCTGTCGCTTTTCCTGTGTTGACACATAGATTCGGAAAAGGAATTTCTGAAACATATCACTATTTATTGGATAAATGCATGTACAATATTGTACAAAAGCATAATAACAATAACAAAATGTTTAGTAACTTACATCATTTACAAACATTCGAAACATTTTCATTGACTGAATTTTATGAAGATGCTTCTAGATCGACATACTTTTGTAGTTAAATATTTATAAATAAGGCACTTCTCAAATATTAAAATAATTCACAACATCAGTATTTCAATCAAATATTACTGAAAAAAATATTGTGGAAATTCTCATTTAAATAAGAAGAATAAAATGAACAATACCGACCGAATTTTACAGAAAGATTTCGCATGAACCGTTTCTATAAATAACTCGGATTTTGAAACACTTTATAGTAGTCGACCAAAAGATATGATTAAATCATCTTCGTGATTGATTGGTATACACAAAATGATAATTATTTTTATCGTATATTATTTTTTCTCTAACAAAAAATGATTGGTCTCTCAGAGAGACTTGAAAGATGAAAGTGAATTGCACATTTTCCATAATATATTTTCTATGATAAATCATAGAAAGTTCTGTGATAGTATACCAAACAGCTTTATATCCTACTGTGATTAAATATATATTTTTTAAGATATGACTTTATTATATTATTATTTTATTATATTATTATTTATTAACATGTAAGATTCACGAATAAAATTCAAGAAAGGAGGAATGTCTATGATGTTATATACATATGGTGCCGCCCAACCTGTCTAGTGGTTAACGTAACTAACTACGGATGGGGAGGACATGGGTTCGAACCTCAGCTCGGGTATGGATGTACTTTTTCTTTCTTTCTCTGTGTTTCTTGTTCTTTCCTCAGATGATGGAAGAATGTGGTCAGCCCTATAAACGGGTTTGTGGTGGTGTGGCGTGGGTGATGCTACTCGTACCTCCTTGACTAGATTCACAGGTGCCCACCGGCTAACGACAAAATGAGTAGCAGTTTCCGGCCTTGTTGCGGCAAATGGGCTAATGTACTTACTTACTCAAGGGTGCCCGCAATTAAAAAAAAATATATACATATGATAGTTAATTAATGACTTGCTTTCCACGCATTAAATAATTAAAACATTGTAAAATAAGAGAGTCTTCGCTAAGCACAGAACAATTCTCAAAACTACTCAAAAGAGTTTTGGCTAATATATTCTTAAAAAAAATTAACGCATGAATAAAAAAAAATATAGTAAATAAATAAATCGAAGTTGATGAATGAGGGGAACTTGTATTAAAAGATAAACATATAGTTTTCAGAACAATTGAATGATTTATTTCCATTTGAAATAAAAGTATGTAAATAAGGCATTGGGGGATACACACATCTTTTGAATACTTGCTGTATTCTGGTAGGAGATACATTGTTAATGCTTTTGAATGGTATTTGGCGGATTTTCTTACCAAATTTACTCCATCAATCTGCTAAATTTTCATTACTTGAAATTGCAATTTCATAATGAACCAAATGTGTCCTATTGATTAGAGATCAGGAAACTTAAGTGCCAAAAACGTGTTAAATAAAGCTTGAAGACAATTCATAGTAAAACAGATGTTTGTCCAGAAATGAGCTTATTGAAAAAAGAAACCAGAGAGTCGTAAGAAGAATAATAGCCCAACCGATTGCAGAATGCTGCAAGTGTGTCAAAAAAAATTATCAAAAAGTTTCTGATAATTTAGCAATTAAGATAACTATAAAAAAATAATACCCTAAACAGTAGTGATTTATGGATGCATGTGATAGTGAGGGCATAACTCTTACACTGCTCTGGAAGTTACCAGAAATATCTGCTGTTGCCTTTAGGATATTGTTGAAAACATGATTTACTTCAAAACATCCCCATTCAAAGCAATTCCAAGGTAATTGAGCCCAGTACTATTATATAAGGATTTGAAAGAGTACTAGAGCATGGGGCGTAATGTAGGTGTGAGTGTAAATTCTGGCTCTCACATTTTCTGTAAACAACTATGTCGGACATATGCTCACATAGGTTTGATATTTCATATTGGTCTATTAATTGAAGTCAAGAAATCTAATGCTCTGAATGTTACAGTGACAATTGCTTATTTTACAAGTTCTTTTATTGATCCTAGATCAATATAGACCACTTAAGTCAGTCACAGATTAGTCCTAATTATTAGCACATATTTAAGAAATCTATTGTTTTAATTTAAAGAGTAACAAGTGGCAATAAACTGCATCTCAATTTAAAATTTTGTGCTGAAAATTATTGTATACTTTTTATTATACAATAAGAATTAGTGCGATGTTGCGTTGTATAGATTTTAATTTTTCTACTTTTTTATTTTTCCTTTAATTCAAAATCAACTAATGAACTGGTAATAATTTGTGTCTATAATATTTCGAAAATGCCAACATTGAGGTTATTTAGAGATCATCAAGTTAGTAGAAGTTATTGCGAAGTATATATTGACTCGCATTTAAAAAAAGCATGTGATACTCAATATGTAAGTTTTCTGTAAAATTATATTCTCAAAGTCTACAGAAAGATATTGCTGCTGGTAAGTAAATGTTTACAACTGAATAAAGTTTATACACCAAAAGGACATAATTTAAATATCTAAAATGTATAGCTATTAGGATATTAAGTCTATTGAGGAAAGATGGGTTATCATCTTTCCTTTTTAATCTTTATTGGGAGATTGTACTATTTTTACTATAGCGAACAAAAATTTTGTGAAAAATACTGAAAATATGAATCAGTGGGCAAATATATATAGCGTTAGAACGTATTTCAGAAGACTTATTTACCCGTTACTTTTGATCTTAAAATGGACACTTTGAAATGAACCTGACAAACTATTTTGAGATAATTCAGTTTTGTTATAATTGTGATTGCCTTTGCACTTGGTAAAGTTAATGTCAAATAATTCATATGAAAGTCATTGTAAAACGTGATTTAAATTCCTTTAAGACATAGTATTCAAGCACATATATTTCCCACATTTTATTTACAAGTTATTCAGTGATTGTAAAATTTTGCCAATGAAGATTTTTTAGTGAAATACGTGAATTCCTAGAGTTACAGAGCTGCTTAAATAAGGACAAAAGAAAGCTCGATATTCTAATCTACAGATTAAAATACATAACAGATAAAAATAAATTGATTGCGAGAAGATCAAAGATATTAGTTCCAATTACAAAAATGTTTCTTGATGGATCTATACAAATGTGTTTTTAAAATATGTTTTTACTGAACTCCTCAGATAGGAGCATTTCCGAATTATTCAAGTATTTACATTGCAAATGAATGGATAAGTTTACTAAGTTTCTTACGCATCAAAACAATATAAAAACGCGTCTTTGGTTTTGTCATAATAAGTGATTACAAAGAGATATTGAGCCCATATGAAATGTTAGCACTAGCATTCTTCCTCGTATTTAGCCCTGAATTGGGCTCAACCTATTAATCCCGTTTATTATGGTAAGCAAAATTAAATCAACTTACCAGTTGTGTAATACAAAAGTTTCTACAAATAGCACTAAGGTTTTTCGAGATTATGGACAGCAGCAATTGAATGATTGCGTTATTCAAAAATCACCCATAAAGATAATTTATGATGAATGGACCACTTAAAAACATTTTTCGAATGCGGAATAATATGTGGTATTCAGATAGAATATTCGAAAAAATTAGCAGACACAGTTTCTAGAATTGCAAAGCTTGATATCCAGCAGTGCAAGAGTGCAGATGCGACAGTTTCAGAAGTGGTGTCAACAATAGGCATTGCTTCTTGCCAGCATGTAAAACGGTCGATTGCCATAAGGCAATACCTAAAACCTTGTGACGCCGGAAGTGATCCAACTATATGGAATGTGTATATGCGTGAACCTATCAAAAGTTAAACGAAAATTACTTAAAGTGGATTTTGCATGCCTTTGGATTTTAGCTCTTTGACATGAGAGCGACACTATATGACTCAAGAGCGACACTACAAGATACAGTCTTTATTCAAGGAAAGCCAAATAAATCTTTGTTTAATTAGATGAATTTTTATCTGGATACCTAAATACAAAAAACTGGGAAATTTGGGGGGGGGGAAGAAAAAAAAGTAAACTGTTGGTCTGTAAGCTTGTGGGATGAATAGGCTTGCGACATTAGAAATATCGCAACAAAGTTATTTTTAAAAATTAAATTTGTATCATTTGAAGATGTTAACTTGTTAAACTCGTAATCAGACAGTTGAGCTGCTGCAAGTTAAGAATAATTAATTGAATTACTTAGAGTAATTTCTTCAACGTGAGAAGACTTTGTAACTGAGACCCTTTCTTTGTCGAATACATGACAAATAGAAGTTGTAAATTGACTTATATACTGTAAATGACGATTTTACGAGATGAGGAATCATCGGATGTTTGCTGAAAAGCAAACGTTAACGGTATATGATCCGTAAGTGCTACAAATTCTCTTCCTTCTAGCATATGAGTGAAGTACTGTATGGCATAGTAGACTGCGAGTAGTTATCTGTCGCATATACAGTTTCTTCCGTAAGTGTAAACTTTCAGGTAAAGAATGCTAGAGGTTCAAGTGACGAGTTTTGAAATTGTTGGAGAACTGCGCCGATGGAAGCGTAAGTGTGCAAATTTAATTTTAAATCAGGTATCGGATGAATGAGTGTTACCTCATTCGCAATGACTTTTTTGCAAGTTTCCAAAGCACATACAGTTTCAGATGACCAAACAATTGGTATAGGATTTTTCTTTTTATTAGTAAGTAAGGAACTAAGACGAGATTGTTTTTCAGAAGCCCGATCAACAAATCTGTGTTATAAATTGAACATCTCTGAAAATCTGTGAAGTTCAGATAAAGTTTTAAGTCAGCGAAAACCGATTGTTGAAGACACTTTAGTAGGTGACGGAGTAATTCCATTGGCGAATACCTCAAAACCTAAGAATGTAAATTTTGATTTTCCAAAAACTCATTTTTCCGTATTTAAGGCATACCATATTCATTAAATCTTTTAACAATTATGTTCAAGTGAGTTAAATACTCTTCTAAGTTTTTAGATTCAATCAATCCCTTAACCACCTGAGGTACCGGGAAGAATCTTGTTTAAAATTTGCTTGCATAGTTTGTGCTTTCACTCGAAAGTTAGTTCCTCCAGCTCTTGTTAAGAGTACAAAAGCCTTTTACGGTGGGATGTATATCCGCTTTTTTGCTCATATGCAGCTCCTATGCTCTTACTTCAACATAAGTGCTTGCTGAAGGCAGAAGAGCAACATTCTTCATCGTTATTCAACAATGGATGGGGTCGAGTTCGTGACCTTGTAATCCTAAGAACTCAGTCCCATCACTAGGCAACTGGGAGTCCAAAGAGCCCATGAATAGTATTATTACTCACTATTCATAAGAAACATTACTAACGCTATGCAATGAACAAGATAAATTCATATATTTTTAAATGAATTCAAGTCAAAAGCCTGGATAATCCAATTAATCAAATGATCAACTTTATTATGTAGAAAGCTGTTGACAACTGTAACTCTATGAACAAGCATTATTTCTAATTAATATGAAGTTAGGGTTCAATGCTTTCATGAAAATCTTTGTATGACATTGCAGAATTTTATCCTTTTTGAGTAAAGTAACATATTTTTTCGCAAAAACTTGCAAGATTGTGTTGTCATTGTTCATCGTACTAAGCGAGTAAATTAGTGACTTGAAAATAGTCTCATTATCAACGATTTATTAAATGATGATATATTTTTGGTGGCTTCTAAATACATTGGTGAGAATTTTTCTCATTATAAACGAATCGCAATTTGTGGGGAACACAGTTATTCAGGCTTTTTCTATGAAAGAAGTTTCTGAAAATATTCATATGACTTATTCTTTCTGCTAGTGTACGCTGTTAATCTGTACATTAGGACTCTTTGTATGAAGATCAACAAGCACGAATCCTTAGAAATCGCTCTGCCTTGGGACATTCATCACAGAGGTTGAAGTACAGATCCTTTTCTAGAATGTAAAACTCAGGAGCCATTTCTTCTATGAAGCCAAATTGGTTGACCTTGCATTCACTCTCTTTTACGTGGTTGAATTCAAATAAATTCTTCCCACTATTGCATCATTCCTCTCTTGTGAAAATATATAATTTCCTTATGACTCATCCCTGCTTAATTGTAATACCAGGCTCTACAAAGGGGGATTTCCCTGATTTGTGTTTTAGATATTCTTTATCAAAGGGAAATGTATTTTGGTTTCTGCTTTCTGTGCGCATATCTGTTAAGCTTTAGAACTTGGTGTCTTTCCAAGTTTCATCTCTTGAAACATGTAAATGAGTAAATACAAACAAAACGTCTTCCTTGAAAACAAATCACTTTAATGCTGGAAAAATGTTTTAAAATAGAGAGGTGGTTTACTGCTTTGAGTTAGAATGCGCGATTATGATATATGGTATGTAAATTTTATAAGACAATAATTTTTTGTAATGGCTGCTAAATTTAAAAATTGGTGAGTTTCATTCCTGAATGTTGGATTTAAATATTTAAGTTTTTAAACTTATATGTCCAAATTCTTCTTCAATGTACGTATTTATCACGTATTTATTTTTACATATTGCTCATCGTACAAATTTACGTACTAACTAACAAATAAATAAGTATGTATATGTAACAAAATAATTTGCAAATAAAAAATGAAATTATGGAAAGAATGAAAAAGAAGTTAGCTTTTTTCTAACAAAATTAGATGTAAAATCTATATATTTGCTAGATTTAGAGTTGATGTTGAGGCAACTGTCAACAGATCCATTTCAAGATGACATGCAGAAAATATCCTTCTATTTCGATCCAACTCTCTCTCTCTCTTATTTTATATCCAATTTTTCTTAAATTCACAAGAAAAAGTGAGACTTTTTCTGCTCTTCCATCTTTAATTGTTGTTTCTGATGACACTTGGGAACGCCAAGCCCGCTCGTCAGAGATTAAGCGAATGAAGTCAGAGAGAAAGCGTCTTCCGTTTTTGTGTAGAGCTCTCTCATACGTAGGTGGAAGTACGACTTTTGCCTCATAGATGGCAGCACCATCAGAATCTTTTAATTTTAGAGATTGAAACCAGTGAAGACCCATATCCTGGCTCCAACCACCCCCAGAGGGATTAATTTGTAATGGTTACATGGAGGACATTGCGACTCGACAGATTTTACGTGCCCCATTCGCCATTAGGGAACACGACGTATCTTTGGTTAAGACGGGATTCGAACTCACCACCTTTTTGTAACGAGAACGACGCCCTAACCAACCGGGTCATGGAGGCCTTTTCCATTTTAAATATTTATTAATGTTTAAAGGAAATATTTTTCAAAAAATGTAAATATTTATTTTTCATTTATATTAATGTTTCAACTCTCTGCATTACAAAATTAGCCTTACATGAAGAAGTGACCACAGACAGATACTAACCAAATCACTTTATAATTTAATATTCACAAGGAATTTAGTTGAAGCGATAAGGTATATCCCATAACCGCACAGTGTAAGGAGTTTCACAATTTTGAAACTAATGACCCTTTTTAATTCATATATATATATAATATTTTTAACTAAAAAACATCCTTGAATGTGTTAAAGCATAAATTTTGATGTTCTAGAAGTATTCCTAATTTATATAAGTATTTGTAAAAAATATTTATATAGAATACAGTTTCTCATGCCTGGTTAAAATTTTGTCATGTATCTGACTTTAAGATGGGGCAGATGAAGGCACAAAGAGTTAGATGTACTCTTCAAGAGAGCATAACTGCAGATTTTAAAAGAGATTTGCTTATTAAATTTCTGCGAAGGAGAGAGATTACATTTTGCATGATGTATATTTCTATAATGGGAACTAAATTAATCCATCCTCATCACAGTACCATTATTGAGGTTAAGGATTATTGAGGTTACCATTATTGAGGTTCATTTATAAGGAACAAACTTCCCCTTCTCAAAATCCTCCGTACAGACAGTAATCTGTTTATTCAACAATTAGTTTCCCGACTTAAATGATGAGGAGGTTCTACTTTGAATCTTTGTTATCTGCAATAACCGAGGTGATAAATAGGGCGAGGAGGGGGGGACTTAAAGAGGGCTTCACAGACACACACACTCACTGAAAGCAGAGACACGTGCAGGGATTGAAAAAAAAATGCGTTTCATATGTGGAAGAAGAGGCATCAGCGAACAAATAGCACGTGCCCTCGCCCCAACGAGTGAAGAGTGTTGACCAAGCACGTGCAATGATGTCTGACTCCCTCACACTGAACAAAAAGAAGCTAAACATAAAAATGCAGGAATAAGAAGGCTGATTCTTTTTAACAATAAAATAATATTTACATTACCTCTCCGTAAGAGTCTGCCATACGTTTCTTTGTATAAACAGCTATCAGATAGACTTTCAATGGTATATTATAACTTAAGGCTCACTTATTGAAATTATTATATGTAATTAATACAACATAACTGAGGAAATACATTGACATAGTTCTATGCATTTTTTTAAATGTATATAACGATATAATTTGCATTTAATGTGATTCCTTTCTAACTTTTCTTTTTGTTTTGAAGAAGAAGGGGATTTGCAATCAATAAATGGAAGTTTTTGATTCTACGAGGGTTGGAATTGTTCAATGAAACCAACCATTCATCCGCAGCAGATGAAAGAATTCACATGTAAAATATGGATTCTAAAATGGGTATTGGCAATCTTAAGCAAATGATATTTGCTTGTAAGATTGAATACATGTGAGAATGCTGCTAGTCTTCAAAAACTGTAACTAACAAACACGTTTATGTGTTCCATTATGGAGAATTTAAAATATTTCAATAAGTCTTTCCTATTTATTTTATTTTTAATGCAATCAGCTTCTTTATAAAATATGTCTGTGACTATGATTGTCAACCTGCTTCAAAAAGTAGACAAGTTTATTATGCTGATGTAATAAATCTTTAGAAAAAAAAATCAAATGCTTCAATATCACTCACGTCAAATAAACTTAATATTCTTAATTTCTTTCCATTTTGATGATTGATTGGATTACATGAAAAAAATAAGGCATGTTCCACTCGACCAAAAAAAGGCAGAAGGATGATTGCTGGCCATAATTTCGCAAAACACTTTCTGTCGCAGGACTTGACAGATGGCAGGTGAATTCTAGAACAGTTAGAGCAGGGACCCACTTGAGTTTAGGAGCATTGTAGGAGACGAGAGCCCTCCAACATACTCCCCTGGATTTCATGTTCACGGTTCGTCAGAGCACATTCCCAGCCCTGACCGCAACACCCTAAATATGAGGAGCAAGAATAGTTACAGCAAATGGGTTCTACGTTTCGCCCCCTTTTTGCTTCTAGTACAACGGATGTAATACAAAGGTCTAATGATAAACGATTTACGCTGACCGATGTAGGTAGGGTTGCCAGATCTGGCAATAAATTGCCCGCAAGTTAGTTGGAATACAAACATTTTCTACTTATCATAGTGGAACAAATACTGGCTTTTCAATCAACGATCACTTTTCACTAAACTAATTAGACCAGAAACTACAGTTCTAGACTGTAACTAACTTTCACTCCTGAAATGTAAGTTGAATTGTCAAATTTAAGTCTAAAACGCTGAATTTTCAGCTTCATTTTAATAAAATCTAGAATTACCTAAAATTTAACAATGAAAGTATCCAGAATTATTTCTTTTGGAAAAAAATTGAACAATTACAAACAAAATTGAAAAAAAAATTGACAATTTCTTTGGAGTATTTTTTAAATCCATAAAACTATTTTTTCTAAAAATAAGTATTGAAAACATATAAAAATGTATTGAAAACAATAAAAATGTATTCATTCCTTTTATCTTTAAGAAATTATTATCTATTTTTGGTTTTTAAATATAAGAAATAAATTTATTTTTTCTGTACAGTTAATATGAAAATAGATTAAGCAGTGATGAAATTATTTATTATTGGTAACCGGTAACTTTAACTGCATTCGATTGATGAAAATGTTAGCTAACACATCTTATAGGTGTCTCGTCATTAAAAATGGTAATCTTTGTTTTAAATCTCTTTTATTGACACGTTGTTGGAACCAATAAATTAAAAATTTCGAAATTCTACTGTTTCTACTGCTAAGTTTTAAATAAACTTTATTTAATTTTTGACATTCAGGAATTTGTAATAATTGTAGATAAATATTACAATTATTATTAGAGATTTGAAAAACAAAATAAAATATAAAAACATATGTATGCACTAGAAAGTTTTTAGTATTTTCTGCAATAAAATATATGAATAATTGTAGAATATATATTTGCATTCATGATGTTAAGTATAGAAAATGTTAATTTTAAAGAATTATCTCCCATATAAAAATTAGAAGAAATCTATTGAATAAGTATATAATATATTTTAATATTTACATCTTCCTGTCTGAAGAAAACATGCTTTCCAAATTAATAGTCTTTACTAAGAAAAAATCATGCATATATATGCATATACATATACATACAGAGAGAGAGAGAGAGAGCAATTGCATAAAAAGTATGTATTCTAGTAGATGATCAACAATAACAAAGCTCAGAAATCATCATTCTTCTTGGACGGTTATTTCCGAGTCTGAGAGTACCTGAAATAGAAAAACAAATCCATGCAGTGTATTTGAAGGCATTTCAGAAATTTTCAATGGGATTAGGGTCTGGTGATTATACCGACTCCTCAAAACATACAATCTTCTAAGTCTTCAAATAGTCGTTAATAGTCACAGTTCTATAGAGATACACATTTCTCCATTAAAACGAAGGCAGAACTAATTACTGCAGGAATTAATTAGAAGAGGAATGGAAGGATTAATTACTGTTTTCTTACAATGGATATTCTCGATGTCATTGTATCTTGCAGTCATTAGCTATATTATGTAGCAAATGACTGGTATTTACAACTAGGACTTCATCCCGATGGTATATCGTTGACATAAATCGTTATTTGTGTTTGAGTAGATCGATGTAATATCCTAAAGAAACGTCTGCTTTGACCATACTTTGTGCAATGTTCTAAGAAGATTAGGTGTGTATTATTTTCCCCACACTCTTATTAGCTACATAATATAGCTACAAGGAATATAAATCTCACCCCATCCATGAGCAAATCTTTGATTCAATCAGATACAGTCCAAGCGACTTGTTGAATACACCACTTTACTTATGGTCCTCTAATTTGAAACAGTTCTAATTTGTAATGCCCGAATATTAAATCTGTATTTCTATACTGGCCCTTTGGGCATACACTAGGGATAGATAATCTAACTGTATAATTGGTTACAATATCAACTTATTAATTTTCTGCTAAGGTCTAACAATTGGAAGACAGGATATATGCCTTTGTAAAACTGTTTGGCTTATTTGGAACTGCTTATATATGCTAGAATTGGTGGAATGATAAATTTGAAAGAATCAATACCTGCATTTTTATCTTATTTTATTATGTCAGTCAGCACGTCAGTTCACAGAATCTTCAGCGTTTTTTGAAAGCCATAAAAATACGTTTACCTTGTAAATAAATTATAGCTTTGTTCTAAATATTTTTGTTCTCATTTACATGTGACTCCTCTAACTGTAACTAGCTACCTCCTGTAACTGTTAATGTTCACTTATGTTGTTATTAGAGTTTTCGAATATTACTACGTAATTATTATATATTTTATACCTAATTTGTGATGTTTTCAATTTATATTTTAATTCATCAAGTTGTTATTTTAGCTTTTTATTTCCAGTTAAACTCTAAGCGAAAGTATGTAATACATATTCACACATTTTTCGGAAACACATGAAGATAAAAACTTAATAAACTATTCCTTTGTTGATTTAATAAAAGAAACAGAAATATGTCACATTCTTATTACAAAAGAAAACTTAAGAAATAGTTTATAGTGTATACTAACTCATCTGTAGTCGAAAGAGTCCGATATTTAAGAATTCAATTTTTCTCTTTCTAAAAAACTCTTTTAAGTAAATTAAACGTTCCCTGGCAAAATTTAAAAAGCCTATTAAATACTGAATTAAATTATTCTCAAAATTATAGAAACCTCTTTTACAAATGTGATTCATATACTATAGCAGTTTGGGTAACAAAAATTATCGTTATTTTTTAAAGAAAGTTTGAGAGTTGATAAAACTTTTTTACAAATATTTCTTAAAAATTTCTGAAAAAAGAGTTCTATAAGAAATATATTATTAGCAAATATATATATATATATATATATATATTCTTTTATTTTATTTTAATTATTCAGATTATTACTTTATCATAAATTATTAAACATTGTTGTTTTAAATGCATGATAAATATTTTTCAATAAAATTGTATGTTAATTGAATGATTCATATAATATTTATAGTTAAATAAATTGTGTAATATTAAAATAAGAATTAATTTATAAAATGTCTTTTCAATAATTTTTCTACGTTAATGATAATACTAATTTACTTGAGTTTTAATTCCTGTTTTTATGCTTTTCTTTATTTCCTTTTATTTTTAATAATTTTTTTTTTCAATTTTTAGATATAGCATATATTTTTCAGTAAATAATACCATGTTTCAAGAAAATAATTTTATAAATATTTTATGATTTGTATGCATCATTATATAATATTTTTTTGATTTTTAATTCGGGAAACATAATTTTTTAATGAAAATTATCATTTGGTAACTTATAACGTTTAGATTTGCTTAACTTCACAAAGCTTATTATTAGATGTAGATGAATAAAACATTTGTTTTTAGTTTTTCTCATCGTAAGTGCTTATTAAATGCACTTTTAGGGACATGTGCTCTTCTATAGAATTCTATTGCTTACAAATGATTGTATATTATATATACTTCCATATATATTTTGTTTATTTTTACCATTTCAATAATTTTACTCATGCTTGAAGACATATCAGGCTACTTCTCTCAATAATAGATTGCGAAGTGAAGGTTCTTGGCGCAAAATCAGAGGCTGTCGTGGTAACCCTCTCGATCACCATCTACAAGCTTGTCGACAGGCTACAATCTACTCTCCATCGAGATAAACATCAATAGGGTCCCGATCGTCTAAAGTTCTGCGTGGAAGGGGAACAGAACATGAATAGTGGGTGGGCCAATACTCCACAGTCACTTTCTCCCCTTAACGCCAACAAAAGGATAAGGGCCCAACTATTAAATCGCCATCTACTCCATCAAAGGTAGGGACCTCGACACTGCTCCCACATCTGCTACCGTGAAGGTCCGATTTTTGGGTGGGCGATACGGAACCTGTTGTTTTCCATCCCTAGATGCTATTTTTTAACAGAAAGGGGTGGGGAGCAAAAGATTAATTGATGGGACGGAGAGTTTTAAATGTCTTTGTTAATACTCTTCTGGGAGAAGTCATATCGTTATCCCAGCTGTTAGTGGAACCATCCATATTTTAATTGAAGATTTTTTGAAGAAATGTGCATTTAACTTATATTGTTATATTTTTACAATAGTTTTGAATTATCCCAATTAACTATTAAATAACTGGATCTTGCTGAAGTCCAAGCCAGTATCATTTCTTTCAAACGTCTTCTCATAACAATCGGAAAGTATTATACCACAAACAATTGTATTCATTCATGTCCTCCCACCAACACAATAATGGAATCCAGAGTCAATCCCACTATCTTTCGCTTACAAGATCTTTTTTCTTTTATTAATATTGTTATTGAGGCATTCACAATTAACAAAGATAATAAATTTTACCAGAATTGTGTCACTTATTTTAACTTTTAAATCAAAAACTCGTGTACACTTCGTATAACCTTCTTAGGCAATGCATTGTAAACTGCTAAATGGCCTAAGGTAGTTGTAAAACATTTTAAAGTCCACTGCGTAATCGCATACAAGAGAAACTTTTCATTGATAGTCGGTAGTACTCACGCCACTATCTATGAAAAGTACAAAGGAGAAAATATGAGATACTACCAAGCATTCATTCCGACAGACGTTTGTGCAAAATACAGAAACCTAACATCTAACAAACCCACCATTTAACCGTAGATGGAATCAAACCCGTTACCTTTTGCTTTAAAACACGGTATCCTACCACAAGATCCTAGTGAGCCCATTACATAACCCTTTGGAAAAATCGATGTAAATACTTCTTATTTTAAATATTTCATTTTCTGACCACTCTTGAAGAATGAAAGATGGATCCTAAACTTCTGCACGCACTCCCGTTGGAGTGGGTGCTTGGGGTTTTTCTGAGTTTTCACCTGTGCGACACGGGAATACTACATATTATCTGTGAATACCTTCTTGAAAGATAATTAATTCATCTAAAGAATATTAAAATATTTTTCAACAGTCATAAGACGTTACATTGTCTACCATTATGTCAACCAATTCCATTACAAGAAGGTGTCACCTATCTAGTCATAAGAAAGCACTCTTCTGATAGAAAGGTCCTGGGTTCATTCTCAATTACTGTTGAACAACGAAAAATTGTTTTTGTGAGTGTGCTTTCTGTGCATGCACTTTTATTAAGGTAGGTGCTTGAGTGTATTCTGGGTTTCTTCTTCTAATATGCATAAATATGGAGCACTGTCCATGAAAAATCTTCTCGGAAGAAAATTTATGTCATGGATATTGAATGCTTTGCTATAGACTTAAGCCGTTAGTATTAAAGTAAATCAATGCCTTCCTCTTTCTGCATTTTACAAGAATATTAAATTATTCAGATTTGATAAAGGATCATAAAATATTTAGTATTAAATATGTCTTGAAGATTATTCTTGATGTCTTATTCTAACTGTTCATATTAATTTTTACAATCAGGATTTATTTTTATATTTTAAATTCAAGCTATTTATCATTGCATATACTATAAAGTAAACCTACAAAATGTGTTTTAATCTAAATCACTTATTAATTAAATGGTTATATTGTATTTAGTCAAAATATGATAGTGAAATCATTGAGATGGATTTTTTTACTGTCAGTTTGAAGAAAAAATAAGTAGCAAAACGTCAGCATTCAGGAAAATTGCAATTAAAATTATTTTAACTACCTTTAAAAATTACAACACTGTATATTCTTTAACTCTGTTATCGTTATGTGAGTTAAAACCAATATAAGAACGCCAAGATCATAAAAATTCTCGGTGTTAACTCAAATACTGTTTTGTCAACTGACATCTAATTTCGTATATAAATGCTGAATGTTCGTTAATAATAAAAGATGACAGAAGGTCCTTGCAAACCTCATCCTCAAAGAAATCTCAGTCTCGTAAGTCTCGCACGCCAGCTATAGAAATCCAGACTTAAGCCGTCTGCAGAGGCCAAGCACCATATATTAAATAACGAATCAACCATATTAACACGCATTCGGTCATCCATTGTTTGCTGACCAACAAAGGGAGGGAGGCAGAGGAGGGAAATTCTTCAGAGATTTGACGTATCTTCCTTCTGAGAGATGTCTCATTTTCTCTGGCTAAAAGTTCGGCGTCTTTCGGGACTAGCTGCAGAGGATGGATCATCAAGAAAAGTGGCGATGCGGAAACTTCTTGCTCATTTACTTCTTACTGATGCGGCAATTCGAATAGCCCATCTTCCTCCGCATCCTCTTCTTCCTCGTCTTCTTTTGGGACGGAGCTCGGGGAGGAGGGGGGGGTGGATGGTGAGCCCGATAATAGCAACACTTTTTTTTTTTATTATTATTATTTCCATCTCTGTGGAATTTCTTTTGATTTTTCCTTCTTGAAGGGGAATATGAGTGAGATAATGCAAAGTCATTGAACTTCCCGATGAAATATTACCCACAAAAAAATGTCGTGTATCCGATAAAATGTGGGCTAATTTTGTCTATCCCGGAAGTTCTATAGTAGTTACAAGCGATCAGGCTATTTTTGAAAGTTATTTCATTTAATACTTCGCTCTTATTTTAAATCATTTAACTCATGGTAAATGCTTCTGTCTAAAATAGAACAACAAGAACTTCTCATACTGTTCGATATAATATAAACAATACAATTTTCAGACTTAATTAAACTTACATTCAAAATAATAAATTTAAAATGTTACTTATTCATTTTTTAAAGAGTAATTTACTCCCCTTATTCTTTATGCACCATTTTTGAGATGAGCTGGAAGCCGATACTATTGCCTTCGACTCAACAGTTTGTGAATTCATATCAAACCTTGGCCTTTGATGTTAGTAGTAATTTCGAATTTACTTTAAATTATTAATCTCGCTGTAAGTCGTGATGAAAGAACCGAATCAAACCTGTCTTGAGAGAATATTTATATGTAATTCAAATAACCAAAATAAAATCCTATAATATGTTAAGTTTTTGGTATAAGAAATAGAATGTTCATTTAAAACAAAATAAAATACAAATATCAAAATTGATGAAAAATAATGACTCATTCTCGCTATTATATTGTAGTTCTTGTAAGCTTAAAAATATTCACAATAGGTAAACAATTAAACTCTCGTAATTTCCCCTTTCAGTAAAGACAGCTGTTAACCACAGCTCGAGATCCATTCATTTTCAGAATTTAATATGTCATAATATAAAAACGAAACTTGTCAAAAAAAATCTTATGGCTTAATAATCAACATCCTATTTTGTAAAATGAAAAGCTAAAGATTGTTTCCGTCAGTTTGGTAAATCTAGGTGTGTATATTCTATGTGTGTGTGCTGGCATACTTGTAGGAATATATGCCAATGATTTCTCCAAGATTTTTACTGTTTAGTACATGCATATGGCTCACGATCTATTAATACTTTCCAGTGAGTCATATTAAATAGACATCATAAGAAGAATTACAGGATGTATGTGGGGGTAGAATAGTTCTGAACAATACTAGAAATGAAAAATAATGTGAGAATGTTAACCCTGATATTATATATTAATGCTTTTGAGAGCATAAATATAAATACATTCTGAAATTGAAAATAGCGCTCCGAGAAGTAAAAAAAGTTCAATAGCGAGACGTAGCAGAAACGTTTAGGGAGATTTCCTACGCAAATGATTCTAATTTTTTGGCAAATGGGCATAACCAGTTACCCAGAAATGTTGCAATCGAAATATTAGTGCCATTTATACGATACATAATGGAAGGTTTATAAACGTGACAAACAAAATTCTGACTCTAAGAAGACTTAAGTAGCGAATGCTACGTTGACATGTGAGAAAACATTTCTCCTAATTAAATGAGTTTGAGAGAGGATTCCTAATTGGCCTGCAAACTACAGGTTGGTCAATGCGTCGTGATGCTAGACAGATGGATAATGTGGAATGAGCCGTTAAAATATGTTGTGAATAGTAAACACGAGATAGTATCCACGTGTGATGTTTCGGATCTAGGGCAACCCGTAAGATGAAGAGGCGAGAAGGTCGAAAGATCGTGCTACAAGTGGTCGTGGAACCCACAATGACTCGTTCCACGTATAATCACAAGTAGAGGGTTAGTTGTTCCACAAATCATTTTCAGACGCCTTGTGGAAGTTAATCGACTATCCGAATCCCTTTTTGTGTACTGCCTTTAACGCTGAAACACAGGTGAATCCGCCTACAATGATGCCAAGCAGAAGTGACAAGGAATGTTGGAGATTGGAAAAATGTGGTGCTTAGTAATGAATACGGGTTCGTTCTGGGAAGAGAGGAATGCATTTGGAGGTACCCCAGTGAACGGTACAGTTCTGCCTATGCTATCGCACTACACAAGCACAAATGGTCTGGTTAGCATAGGTTATGATAGCCAGTCCACTCTAGTTGTAGTACGTGAAACCTTTGGAGGTAAGAGTTATCTCCCTCTAATTCCATATGACATTCTTGACATTCTTCAACTCTATGTGTGACCTTTTCTAAATAGAATTCTAAAGGGCAATTTCCAATAAGATAATACTATCTTGAGTTGCTCAAGTCTTCCTGCGTTATTTTCATATCTTTCCATGGCCCACCCGCTCTCTGGACTTGTCCCATGTAGAGCATAATGGCATCAGCTGAACTGAGAGTCATCGCCATGTCACTCTGTACATGATTTGGACGTGGCTGTTCGTGATTTGTGAGTCCATCTGCATCAGATGTCTGATAAACACTATGCCTTGTAGTGTTTCTTCATGTATAACAGCAAGAGGAGATCCGACACGCTATTTATGTTGTGTTGCTTTTGTTCAATTGTCCACTTTCCATTTTTTTAATTGTCTTACCTTTAAGATTAAGTGAATCTCTAAAGGTGTCTATATAATTATTAATTTTCATTTCTATCCTATTTTTCCTTTTTAAGGAGTTATTTTTTCGATTGCAGGGTAGACTCTAAGTATTAAGTCAAGCAAATAATGCGAAGCACATTGCATTCCTCTTAAGATGAAGCAAAATATAAAGTAAGGAATCTGCAAAATCAATAATAGTTGCATTCACAATAGCTAAAATATTGTTGCAAATTGTTTTATCATTTTTCATTGCAGAGGAAGCATTTGATATTCAGAATGCAAAACTAACAGAAAATTTAAATACTTCCATCAGATTGAAGAGTACATTAGTTGATCGGATTGAGGAAAGCAGATTGGTAAGGACATCAATTCACATACAACCACTATACATCGGCTGTGTGAAAGAAATGAATGTGAACATATTTTAGGGTTGATGGGGCTCTTACAGTGATGTTAGTATGCGTAAGCCTATGCATCCGTAATTTTGAGCTGGTTACCTCACAAACTACTTCCATCAATATTTTAATGCATATCTAGGATTGATGCTTCTATATCGTATAAGACCCTTATTTACAAATTGCCATTTTAGGATTTATATTCATAGTGGTCATTGTGAAAGTTACTATAGAGTCAAAAGGAAAGACGTCTCTGTTGGCAATAGTGACGAAATAGACTTTGGAATGGGCTTGTGTAGTGTTTTGAATGAGTAACACTTTTGCTTAAATATTGACAGCCACCGTTTACGAATCTGGTGGATACTCCATGACAGCTCCTATCAAGTAATAACTGTGGAGCAACATACCATGCCACAACATCCTTCCAATCACTGCCTCGGCAAATCATGCTCCCTTTCAACGATCTTACTTCATAAGCTATAACAATATTCTATAATTCTGTGTAAAAAGATAAAAAAAGGAAATTATTTTTCAGAGAATACATAATTTTGAAATGTATAATTATAGCTTCATACATAATAATGACTATATCTAAAAATTCTAGCAAAAAAATATTGTCAAAGACAAAATATTAATCATGTGAAAGTAATTCTCTCTTTTTCATGAATTTCATGAAAAAAGAAGGTTATCAATTGGATCATTTTATTACAAGACAAGAGAGAGTGTTTTGTATAAAAATAACACACAAAAATAATATAATTTGTCCAATAGAGATTATTAGAAAACCAAGTCTTTCAGGTTAGAAAACCGAAGATTTCAGAAAAAACGAGCACCCGGAATCCACAGAAAAAATTACTGTTCGGAAAAATAACTGTATTTACTATTTCTTAACCATGTTTACTATTTATTCAGCATTTTCAAAAAGTTATTTTGACCTTCCGAATGAAGTCAGCTTTTAAATCAGCTGAAAACAGACTGAATGAGAAGTGAAAAATTTGAAAATTCCGTTTAGTTACGAAATTGTTAAATTTTGAAGTCAGAACTTTTTTTAAACACGTTTTCAATTTCGATCGGGGGTGTATTGGAAAAATGGAAAACATGCTCCTGAAACAATGGGTGAACGCAATCGTTACTCTAAGAAAGTTTTATGGAAAACGGCAAAAATAATTTTTTGAAAAGGAATTTAGATTGTGAAAATGCGAAAGGAAAGGAGAGATCTGATACTCACAAATGTATTTGCTCATTACTTTAGTGATTACGCTTCTATAAAAAGAAGAAAAGAATTAAATGCTTCCATTTTTGAAGTGAGTAGAGTTCCGGAATGGTGTGTAACGCGGCACAATCAATTCTATAATGAATTTCAATATGTTAATTATAACTTAAATTAATTTTAAATATTGTTATCGAAATTTTAGAATAAATTGTAATTTAAATTTTAAGCTAGTGAAATACCGATATCCTGATATAAATTTCACTCCATTCTGTGCTGCCATTCTCAGTTCAACCCGGGACGAAAATTGGCCAGACAAAAAGAAAATCAATTTTATTTATATAAACAGAGAAGTTGTTTGGGTTTTCAGGCACAAGCTCAAACAGGTAGAGTTGCACCAAAACTTCTTTTTTTGTAAAACTTACCTTTTTATTTATTTATTAAATTTTAGAAAACCCAAACAGTTTTAAAATCAAAATAAAACACCAAAATATGTCTATATAATTAATTTAAATGAAGATTAAATAATGAGTAACAAAAATATAATTTAAATGTAATTTATAAAATTTTAAATTTTATAAATTACATTTAAATTATATTTTCTAAATTTATAAATTAATTATATAAATTAATTTTATAAATTACATTATAATATTTTTAAAATAATTTTATAAATTATAATTACAGAATAATTTTATAAATTATAATAAATAAATTATATTTAAATTAAATAAATTGTTATAGATCCATTGTTTCTAAAAAGACAAAAGGATTTTTGTAGGGTGACTTCCCCCGCCAAATCAAATATTTTTAAAATATCTGTCTTAAAAAAAAAAACGATAAAGTTTAAAATTTGAACATGAAATTAAGATATGATGAATTATAAGCGATTCATTACTCATTTCACACCAAAGATTTAATTCCTTCAGAAATAAATGTCTGTGTGTAACGTGTGTGTCCGATACAAAGGTGAGTTAATCTAACATCAGTACATTGTAGAAGTAAAAATGACAATGAGGTGACATATGGAAAGATGGTACGTAATTTGTTGGTGACCTGAATGTTCTATTATTCCTACCATTGAGAATAAATAAACTTCTTCACGTCTACAAGAGGATTGGAAGGTGAATTGAAGTCAAATTTGAACAGCTTTTTCCTTACCTACGTGACTCCTGGGATCTAACAGTAAATAATATCATATCCCTTGCTCATCACTAAAGAAAGAAAGCACCAAAGAATGCTAACTGTAGCTATGCACTTAAAAGCAAGATTTAAACAAACAATTGTGGAGCTACACGCATTTACCAAGCAACTTGAGGCTCATGTTGAAAACAGAATAGTAAAGGAAATGGGTTTTCGAATTTATTTATAGATACATTGAATGTATAAAAGCTACTCTCAAACATTGATTAATGAAGCTCTATTGTTGACAGTTTATGTTCGACAAATAGCTATCTATCTTTTTCTTACCGTAACACTTGCGTAAAAATCAAAATTTATAGCTTTGCTTTAATAAAGAAAAATTAGAAACATGATAACAATAATAATCTGTATTTTAAAACTGAATTTGAAATATTGTTTTTAGTCTGTTTTTGATTTTAACATTTGTCAAAAATATCGATATTTTTTGTGTTCTAAAAACTTAAAATTTGAAATAATTTGCTTAGTGTCCAATAACAAATCAGACTTCCAAAAACGTAGTTCTTATTCTAAACTTATATTTCTTTTATTGATAACTCTTTTTGATTATTTCACTGAAAGATGTCAGAAAAAAGTAAAATAGTTTTGTCAGATTCAAGAATGTGATCCAGATAAATATATTTATCGAACACCACTGCTACAAAAGTGGAGTAAGTGTTATCAGTGGGTACTACTTATAAAAAAAAATAAAAAGAGAGATTGCAATAATTTACGAAAGGGTGTTTTTAAGTTTCAATATATGAAATATGGGTTAAGAACAAAATATTTTATAGCTAAAAAATAAAAATTAATTTTGCACAAAATATATAATTAAGAAATCAAACACTTAGGTGTATTTCCAATAATTTTAAAATTTCATTTTAAAAGAAAAAATTGTATTCAGAATTTTATTTTGATATTAAATTATCGCAATATAAGAAAGGTATTTCAATAATAATTTTTCCAAGCTATTTAAATACATTTGTAAATAAATTTAACGAAAATTTAAGATTTTATCATGGATAATTTTAATAGAATATAGTAAAAAAACGTGATACAGCGCATATTTTTTTAAATATCTAATTATAATTTTATGTACTATATTAAAAACACAATAGATATAAGGTTTTATTCTATACGTAGCTCATGTTTCTTGCCTTATGAATGTGACAAAATTATTTTAACATAAATAAATTAAAAAAATCTGATTTTCAATATATGTTAATTTACATCATTTCTTATATTTATTTAATACACATTTTAATTTGTAGTCTGATGAAAGAGATTATTTATTGAAATAGTCTTTTAATTTATCAAATGAGTTATTAATTACAAATTAGACTAAAATAAAATTTACAGACTACAATAGATGGCAGTAATTTTAAAATTTACAGTAAATTTATTTTTCTTTCTATTTATTTCATAGATTCCCAATAACATACTCATCATTAAACTCAAGTTATGTTATTTCAGGAGAATTCTTGGACGAAAACATAAAAAGGTAAATTAATAAATCTAGCAGTGCTTTTTTTTAAACTTTTTTAAATAGAAAAGTGGTCCTGCAAAAATGTAAGAATCTTTTTTATATAAATAATCTGAAAATTAAGTGGTTTCCAGAAAATTTCTTAGTTTGAGAAATGAGTGATACATTCAATCTACATTCCGCTAAGTTAGAAATATTTAAAATTAATTATTTTATTGTAACAACATAATAACAAAATGAAATAACTACAACATCCGAATGTGGTTTCCGGTACAAATAATTTCTATATATGAACTAAACTGGCCAGCCTGTTTCGTCACTGTAGGGCACCCTTTTTGCGGATGAGTACTATCTATCTATCTATCTATCTATCTATCTATATATATATATATATATATATATATATTCCCTCGCAACAATCACTTTAAAGTCAATCGTGAATAACAGAAAACACTCCCCTCAAAGTGGAACTGGAACCTACGAAGTGTAGAAGTTAGACTAACTAACTATTCAACTGATAATGCGTTTCTGGTCTAAGGAGTTTTCGGTGTTTATATTAGTTTTTCAAAACTTTTAAGAACATATTTTACATTCTGAAACTGAAGGTCAGTAAAGTGAACCGCAAAACAAGCATTCGACCAACAAGTCGCGGTTTATATAATCCCACGTCTAGAAAAATTTTTTCAAGGACTCATTAAGATTATATGAAACAAACAAGTTGTTTTGATAGATAAGGTCAGTCATAAATGTTTAGCTGCCTATTAAAATTAGATTTAAAATACCAGCATTTTTGCTGATTCTTGATGGATTTTTGTAAGGATTCGAATCATGTGTTTCTTTGATATTGAAAGATATTGAATTTCCTGTATTTTTTGGTTGGAGAAATAAAAGCTATTAATATAAACAAGTATTTTGCTATTGCAGCTATAAAAAGTCAAAATTGTTGATATCAACTCCTGAGATTGATTCAACAACATTAGAATCAACTTGGATTAATTATACATGCCAAATATCCAAAATAATTTTGCAAATTTATTTTTAATCCAGTAGTTTATTTTATTTGTATATTATTTTTGATTTAAAAATACATTTTAATAGGAAAAATATTTCAGTTTGAATACATTTTATTTTGCTTTCAAATAAGAAATATATGTTTCTAAAAAAAATAAAATCTTTTTATGGTTTACTAATTCGTCTAGTGATATTTAGTAAAGCTTTACAGCCATGTTTGCCGTCATTTCTTTTAAAAAAATTGATTCCTTTTAGATTAAAATTGATTGAATTAACACTGCAAAAAATTTATCTTAAAATCTTGATGAATGTAAGCAAATTGATTAACAAAATCAATTAAAATTGATGATTGGTCTGTCTATTATGAATATTTTTAAAAAATGATGGATGTATAAATAATGTCCATATTTAGATAACAAGTAATGATTTAAAGTTATTAATTTGTATTCGATTAGGATTACATTTGTAAATGAAATTATTCTATTCATAAATTATACCTACTTATATATATCTTGGATTTCGCACATATCAAACTTCAAACATATCAACCATTCCAAAGATTTTCGATTATGTGCGCGTATAGTTTCATTTTCAAATTAAAAATAAAAAATTTAGTAATTTTCATCGAAATTACTGTAACAGTTATCTAATAAAAACATTTCAGTTTCCAGATTTCAAAATGTTTAATTTAAGAAACTCTTAGAGCTACTTTTATTATGATCAGGATATTCATGTAAGAGGGGAAGTCTTCCTAATAAGGTCTTTCTGTATTTTACGCATCGCATATTACATGCAGCTCAATCTCTTCCATTGTTGCATTTTTGTCTTCTGTCTGCATTGTTTCTCAGCGTGGGTGTAGAGAGTTTATACCTGTGAAAAGTCCTCTCGGAAAGCAACTTACACGATGGAGATTAAAATGTCTTATATCAGTTTTAAGTCGTTAAGCTGTCTGTTACACTGTGTTAGGAAAAAGTTCTTTTTATGTTACTATTTTTTATTACTAAGCTCACACAAACTTATTAATGGTTATGTATTAAGCAAATAAAAAAAAATCCAGATACACCCTTTTATCATTCTCAGCTTCTTCCGAAAGGTAGTTCTTTGCTCTATATTTATAATACATGTTTGAGACAAATAATATGAACTGTTCATATAATACTCTATAACATTAAAACACTGCTTAAGTATTTTTACATTTCTTTGTCGACTAACATAGAGTTGTGGTCTGTGTAACTGCTGAAAACTTTAAAAACTGCATTGCGTACTGTTTTCCAGCCAGACTTTTCTCAGGTAGCTGTTCCTCTTCAAATGTCATAAACGAGAAATTGAAAATCTCTTAAGCATACACTTCGCTGCGTTCCATTCTCAATGAGAAGAAACTAGACACGCAACATTCATTTTATTGCTCAACAGAAGAGAGAGAGAGTTGCTTCCTTTCACTCCGAAGTGAGCATCTCTTTCCTAACAACATGGTATTTTTAGCTGATAAAGGTTTTAGAGCAATGAAGTGCATTTGAAGTACACTGCAAAAAAGAATTACACATTGTTAGTTTTATACTAAGATTACATCATTCAATTTTTACGTAGGAAAGAAGACGTTTGTTTTAAGATATATTTTGGATATAATTATAAATAGTTTAATGGTAAAATCCGATATAACAACTGAATGCTCAGCTCACTTCTTCTGATCAACAGCTCATGAATTAGATTCTTACCTCGGATATTTCCTGATGTTTGCAGGAATTTAGAATTTACTTTAAACTGTTGGTGCCATCGAGTAATTTGCTTTTGTGTGTGTCTAACATTTTTTTAAAATTTATAATGGTTTTTTAAGTGATCTAGAATAGTTGACTGTGTGTGCCTATTTCTTAATTAAATTTTATCTAGTAGAAAAATAAAATATAGGAAATATCAAAAATTATCAAGAAACAAACTTTCGATCTAATAATGAAACATATTTAAACTGATAATTGATAAGGAATTTTGAGAGTGAATTAAATTTTAAAGCTAATTACTTACATATATATTAGTCTGATTTCATGTTTCTTGTGATTTGCTTTTGCCTTGTTTTACTTCTTAAGAAACTTTAATATTCCTATATTGATTTTTCAACTTTAAACTCAAAATTCGGTACTTATTACAAAAATTAAATTTAGCTTGATTCTATAGTTTATTTTCATTATACTAACTTTTACTTTAACTTTAAATTAATGACTACTTAACAAAAAATGTCCAAAATTCATTATTATATAATAAATTTAGGACATATTATGTTTAGTTTTTAAGCTGAAATTTTTGAAGAGGGCTTAATTTATCTAGTTAGAGTTAAAGATCATTATAAAATAAAATACGGAACTAAAACATAGTTAGGAAATAAAAATCCTGTTAACATTTATCTTCCCTCTTAACATTTATCTTCCCAAGTTAATAAATATACTTAATATACCAAATCTCAATACACTAAATTTCTGAATTTTCCAAGCGTTCAATAAATTTAGAATAAAGTTTTCATAATCAATAAATATTAATAGTGAAGTTATTTAATATATTGGTATATTCTGATTCACCCTGTTATTTTAAGCTCTCAGATGCGATTAGAATATTGGCAGTCAGTTGAATTTAATCTATTCTCATAGACTAATGTATCGATGGCTTATGCATAGTGCTGACATCTATTGGTCATAATACTCATTTAAAAATCAAATTTATCGTCATTAAATTCATTTTTAATTGTTCTTTCAAAAAACAATTAAATATGAAAAATTAAAATGATTTCATATTAAAAAGAATTTATGAAATTAAATAAATATTTTCTTGTTGATAATTTTTTTTCATTATTAAATTTCACAAAAGACTTTTTTGACTGTTTCACATGTTGTTTATTTTGGATGCAAGAGTTTTGTGTTAAAATTAAACATTTGAGTTTTATATTTATAAAGTATTAGAAAATTTTTTATTCTTTTCTTTAAAAATATGTGGACTCATTTTGTTCTGTTCTTTTCTAGTTTTCGGTTACAGTTATAGAACAATACCTAAGTATGTCGTTATCTATAAATGAAATTTTTTTATTAAAATACAATTTTACTATAGTACATAAAATAAATATATTATATTACTTAATCGGTTAATTTTTAAGTAAGTAAGAAAAACTATTTTAAAAATATTAAATGTCTCAAAATATTTCCATAACCAACAACAATCTAAGTCAACACAAAAAGCTAATCCATGAATTTTTCCCTGTAATCTTCAAATGAAATTGAAGATTGTATATTCTTAAAATATAGCAGGAAAATACATTGAATTTTCTTGAACTTTTTTACTATGTGAATTTACAAATTACTTTTTTATTACAATTGATTATTAATATTCAATAAAAAGTTTGCAAAAGAAACATTAAAATTTGAATATAAAATACATTACCAAATGATTGATTAATATTAGGAAATTCATTTCATTTCAAACAGAATCTATTTTATTTTTGAAAATAAAAACTTGTGATTGCTTATAAATTATTTAAACTGTTTGCAGCATTAAAATTGTATAACAATTAAAAATAACTATGAACTAAGTCATTAACTAACAATGTTTTTTCATATTAATTTTATAATCAAACCATTAGATATGAGCATTGAAAATGATTTTCTAATAACAGTGCTGCAAGAAATCTATACATTCATAAAAATTTTATTTGCCACAATTTTTAAATATTTCCTCAAGTAATTTTCCAAAGAATAGAGAGCAAATGTTAATAAAATCTAGAAGGGAATACTATATCCCTTTTTACAGTTTTTCAAAAGAAAAATTCATAGATTATCAAGTTTCAAATAAAATGCAAACAATCAAAAGAAGGTATTCATAATAATTTTTAATCTTTATTTTTAGAAGTTAGTCAGAATAAATGAGTTTGATGAATTATAGAGGTTTAAAGAATATGAAAAAATGCAATTATTTATTTAAAATTATATAAATATACTTTTTAAATTATAAGTTGTCATTCAAGTTAAAAACAAAATATAATAATTAATTTGATATTAAGAAATTGTATGCCAATATTATTGCATATTTTAAATTTATGTAGAAGATAAAATTTAACTTGTAATTTTTCCTTTTGTTCATAAATCATCAAGTATGAGCTCACATTTCTGAACAAAGTGAATGTTTACAAAAGATCTATCTATTTTAAAAGCAAACACTCAAAACTATTAAAGGAAAATTATTATATGAAATATTTAAAGATTAAACACTTTGAAAAAATTGATACAATTAGTGAACTTTTGATTTTTCTGTTTGTCAAAAAAGTTTTTAAATGCTTTGTAAGTCAATAGATGTCGCCACTATTCAACCGTCATTTAATTTGTATTTCACTTGTTCAAATGAGTGAAATTTGTTTTCTTCTCTAAAAGGCTAATAACATTTAAAGAAATTTCAGATGAATTACTTAAGTTATGAATGCTTATAATATTTTCTATGAAATGAAATTTTGTTACTGAAAAATAAAAAATTTAAATGTAATTTTGTATTGTATTTTTCCAATTTCATAACTTTTCAATTTTCATGACTTGTAAATTTTGTCCATTAAAGAAGCAATTTAAATTCAAGAAATTGTGAACTAATAATAGCTTAATAATAATATTATTATTATATTATTATACATAATGTAAAAAAATTCCGATAGTTCTATAAACATTTAAATATTAATTGTTGCACATGTAAGCATTATTCCAAATTGTACATGATTCTATCAAGGATTTCTTTTTCACCATACATTTATTGGATCAAGATTCAATTATAATTAAATAAGTATAAATTTCAATTCAACATAAAATTTCACCCATTATTTTCTTCGCATAAAAATTAAACACTAATTAAAAAATTTTTAAAAGACAACTAGAGAAATCTTAAAATATGCTATTTTATAACACTGATATTTCAAAAATAATAAAAGGTTAATGTGGAATAATCAAAGAATATATTAATGGAAAGAGGTGTATTAATTAAATTAGCTATTATTCATTTATTTTAATAAGAAGAAAAACAGGTAAGCATGAATGATTATAAATAAATGTATTTAGGTATTTGTTTCATTAATATTTAAAAAGAATTGAATCCTTATAATTTATAAGAAGTTACTATTTTCTTTTCTAAAATTTCATCTTTTACAAAAATTACATTAACTGTTAATCAAATTTTAACCATGCACTGAATAATCTTTTAATTCTATTTTCAAAATGTGTATGTAAATAACAAGTGAGTTATAAAAAATATAATTTTTTGAAAGACTTTAATGTTATTCTTTTTATGCATAATATTCCATCCATGAAATAAATATCATTTTTTTTTCTCTTTGTTTACTTCATAAAAAAGTAAAAAGTAAAATGGGGAAGGAATTAAATTTTTCTAACATATTTTATTATATAAAGCAAAAAGTATTGTATTTGATTGCTGAAAGCGATATTGTGTAATAATATCTTACACGGAAAGCCGTTTCAATAACAGAGCTCACATTTTGTTTCAAACATAACTTTCCTTTTGATTAGTAATATTTGATCAAACTTTGAATTGATTGTTAATATAATTAGACTTATTAATGAATAACAAAATGATCAAACTTGTTGGTTGTTTTGCATATTTAATTCACCTGAACAAATCTACAATGAATACAATCAACAATTTAATTAGTAAGATTTATTTCAATTAATATTTCTATCATAAGCAAGTATAAAAAAAATTCTTCAATTTCATTAACTAAACTACAATTTTTGCTTAGTTTCTGAATTAATTCGGTTATAATATATTCTAAGAAATATTTTCAATGGTAATAGAATTTTTAAACAAAGATTAAATTTGTAGGAAAATATTATTTTTTGACAAAACTGCTTCAAATTTACATAAATTTTATACTTATATTCACAAAATTATTTTGATACTGCCTTCACGTTCACTTTCGTATTTGTAAATCCCAAAGCCTTTTATGGCAACAAGCTTTATTATATTTTTAACCAAACAATTTTTAGTTCCAAATGATTATCAAAATCATTCATAAAGTTTAAGTAAATTGGAATATGAATTAATCTGTAAACAAAAACATTCAACTCCAACATGCTTTTCAATTGTCTACCAAAATACGAGAATATTCATCATATAATTCTTACAACTGTCTAAAGCAAGATTTTAAGTCTAGAAAAACCCTCATTTCTACTCAGCCACGTGACGCGTCAGATATTTATAGATCTCTGGGTTTTTTCTTACACAATATTTAAACGTAACTTTCATTTTCAGACAGCTTTCTAGGAAGTTGAACTAAGATTGAACAATTTTTTTCTTTGTAATAATTCTTTTTCTTATTATTTCCTGTTAACAAAACTTTTCATGATTTAAAATTCAGAATATATAAAATATTAACGACTACACTGCTTTGAATTATTGTAAATTACTTTGAGACTTAAAGGTTTCAAAAAATTTCAACTACTTTTGAAAAAAAAATGTTTTGAATTCATTTTTTAATTGAGAACCATGAATGTAGTCTTTGAGGCTTTTATAAAAAAATTTTAACTATTCAAATCTCATGACGTGGTTAATCACGTGTTTCTATCCACGAGGAGGTTTAACTTCTTTTACTGGAAATTAAAAATGCTCGAGTTTTTATCATGTAGAAGGAAATTATTTTCTGTAGAATACAATCAAAATTATTGTCATCAATGGGATATCATGTTTTCTCAAAAATTTCTAAGAATGATTGTTAAAGATAGCACGTGGAATTTTCTGACTTTCGGTTTATAACGATACACGATATTTTTTACTAGGTTTCGACTAGGGCAAATACTTCTTTTAAAATAATTTAATCTCTTTTTCTTACAAATTCATTTACGTTTAAAAAATATTGTTGACATAGTTCTAAAGAAAAGGCTAGGATATAACATGCTTTCCAGTTGAATAAAAATAAAATCTGTGTTGATCTACTTACTCCAGTAA
>JAPDSC010154019.1:16110-33061 GCA_026290005.1 Latrodectus geometricus
TCACTATGACATCTAATCCATAAATTATTTCAAAAGTCATCGTCTTGTTATTTAGACGCAACATACACAACAAGACAGAAGTTAGTGGTTGATTAATTCTCCTTTGGGACCGAAAATATAGCTCACTTTGACATCTAATCCATAAATTATTTCAAAAGTCATAGTCTTCTTATTTAGACACAACATACACAACAAGATAGAATTTGGTGGTTGATTAATTTTCCATTTTTTCTCCCTTGGGACCAAGAAATATAGCTAACTATGAAAAGTCATTCCGTATGCTTGGTTGATGTTCAAACTGTAATACGACATAATAAGAAGTTATAGTAGTGGTATCAAATTGGTAAGCAAAACAAATTTATATCAGAAACAAGCACCAAGGCAAGTCAATAGCGTTTTCTTTCAACAGATTGTATCCCATGTGATTTTAGTCGAACGAGGTTCGCATAAAAATACATCAGGGGGAAACTTCGGCGCATATGTGATCCTTGAAGCCGTTAACTAGTAACTAATTAGGAAATAAATCCGTTCCTAACATTCGCCCGGTGTCGAGCTTTTTTAATGAGGGTTTCTATCTTTCCCGAGAATCTTTGAGGCTAATTACTCCTGCGAGGGTAATTGGTCTGTACTTGAATCGCAAAAATGACAGCCATCAAGATGATGGCGCGCGTGTTTTAATAACCTTTTTAACGCAACTGCGAAGGGTCACTCGGGAAAAGGACGCTATCGGCACCGGGAATACAAGAAGATCGGTATAGGAATGGTTATTAGATTTCTGGAGAGAGTTAATTATCCCAAACTAGAAAATAATTATCCTCTTGGGAACCCCGCCATGTCACTGCAACCGAACCGAGGGCCGATGTTTGGAATCAAAGGACACTTGTTACGGGACAAATGATTATGAATTTGCTCCAAACCACCTCTTCAAAAATCGAGCACCCCCCCCCCTCCCAAAACAAGCAGCAGATTAACGAAGGGAGAAGGATCATCGAAAATTTAAAATCTCAGTTAAAAATAATTAAGTGAAAAAATAAGTCAATTAATTGAAAATATAAATATTTATTTAATTAGGTAAACTATTCGCATTTTTTTTGGTAAATAGGAAGAATTTATTAATTGAAATGAAGTGAATAGAATCTTTTAACTCTCCTCATTACAATAAGTATATTATCAAAGAGTAAATAATGAAAAACAACAGTAAACAGTTTTCATCTTTGAATTTTTTTTTCCTGTAGCGGAGAAAGAGATTAAAAAAATTATGTAAACTATTTGTATTAGCTTATAGAGAATACTTGCTTTGTTCATTATTAATTTATCGTGTTTATTTTATCATATCAATTAATAAAAAAGAAACTCTAATTTTCAGTTTTGTTTGTTTCTCCATTATTAACCAAATTATTAATTCCTAAATTTTGTTTTATTTATTTCTTAAAATAAATTAATAATTTTAGGCAAACGGTGAAAAAAAATCATCAAAATATATTAATAAAGATAAAGGAATTGAAGATTAGTATATATAAAAGAATATGTAGTAGTACATGATATTTTATCTTGATTCATTGGTATTAAATAGTAACTTTCCGCATTTCGCTGATCCAGTTATTGAAATGTTAAATGCCTCATCTTTAGTTTAGTAGTTCGTGAGTTCGATTCATATGTAGGGAACTGTTGCTTCCAGTGATTTGGAATTCATTTGTAAAATAAATTGTGAAGAAATTAAGAGTTTAAGAAAAATAATCGTAGCTCTAGAAATTAGTATTTAACACTAAAACTACCGAAAGGGGTCATTTGACCCATTTTCCCATTAATTTTGCCGAATAAAAAAATTCCCGGTATGTTTAGTGTTAAATATAATATGTTCGTAAAAATATATTTAGAAACTGAAGAATCTGAAGAAATTAAAGTTAAAAAAATATAAAGAACTAAAAAACTAGAAGTTTCCAAAACTGATATTCAATATCATTTTATTAACTGCCAAATTTTAAAAAAATAATTTAACTTACTAATTTAAAAATTAAATGTGTAAGGAATTTTTATATTCCAAAAATAGAGAAATTAATTAAGTAATTTATCTATTTTTAGAAAATAAAAATTACTTACACATCGAAAATTCATTCATTTATGTGAAATTTTTTTACAGAAAATAGGTTATATTTACGTATCCCAAAGCAGAAACCCCAAAACACTTTCGTTACCAACTACGATAAATGTACACGAAGAAAGGAGAAATACATATCTCCATTCCACAACAGTGGCAGGATTCGAATTTGTGACCTTCAAACGTAAAGGAAGCGAATATTTCACTAAGCTCTAGTGATTCTCTATGTTATTTTCATATGTGTGAGTTTAGAACAATTCTATTTCTAACACGTTTCTGATAAAAAATGAATCCGATTCAGTATTATCTCAATATATTAATAGAAATTCTTAATAATGTATCGAGATTTTGTGCTAGCTAGAGCTAACAATAGAAGCTTCATTAACATCAAATATATTGTAATTTTTGAGTCGCAGTCAAAGTGATATTTCAGTTCACATTATTTTTGTTAATCTCACAATAAATGAAAATTATTCTGATTAAAGAATGATAGTGAACAGTTATAGAGTATAGTCTTTAATCAGTACAATAGCATCTGATTGGATGAGGAGATAATAAACAAGATAAACCTCATTAACAGTTGGACGGGCTTACAATTATAGGTAAGTAGCAGTACAATTTTAGGTAAGTTAAGATTGTACAAAATTCACATCAGAGTTACATTTAAAATCTGTTTAACAAAAATAATATGTAAGCGTTTACCAGGAAAACTTGCTGGAATATACAACAATGCTGCACAATTTAACCATATAATTAAAATGAAATAAATACATTTACATATATTTTGTAAATTATTTAGAGTAAACTTTAAAAATAGACTAAAAGACGCATAAAAATATAATTATTTTTAGAAAAATATTGGCTTGCGGTAATTTGGTAGGGAAATTCACCAGTTTTCCAAATGGAAGATAGCAGGTTCAATACCTAACTTAGCAGAAAATATTGTTGTGAGTTGAATTATGGGTGTTAATAACTCCATAGGATTCAATATTTCTCAGCTAGTCTGGTGGGGAGAGGAGCACGCAGTTCAGATGTCGACTTTTTTTTATTTGATTGCGGTTCAAAATTACGAGTGTGTGTTTGTCTTGTGTTTCTCTGTGTTTAACAGACTCCGTCGGAAGAAAATATTGGAAGAAAACATGGACAAAAATAGAGCTAGAAATGAACACAAACAATGTAATTTTACAATAAAAATTTTGAATACAACTTTGAGAAATCAAATTAAATTTCTTTTTATTGTTTACAGACAAATATTTTAACCGAACTATCTATCTACATTCCAGGATATAAACTTTCAAAAGTTTCCACAAAACAATATCCACTTTATTCTCAAGATTTGCATTTAAATATTTTTCTTTCAAAATTATGGCCAATATACAAAAGAGAAAAATCCCTATTAATTCTAAACTTTAATGAGATTTACGTCTAATTAATTCTCTATCTTATTAATGAGATTTCGAAAAGTGAGGCTTTTAAATATATTCAACAAAATTGTTTTTTTAGAGGAAGTTTAATGAATAAATCGTGTTGGTAGAGTTAGTGGCCAATATAGTAAAAATGACACTTCTTAAGCGGATTGAATAAAATCCTCTTAGAGTAAATATTGTATTCCTTTTAAACTAATGGAAGAAGTTCCTGGTTTCAAACAAAAAAAAACTTACTTTAATATTCGAACCTGATTTCATTTGATTGTTGCTTGGACGTTAATAAAAAGGGAACAAGCAGATACGAAGAAATAAAAGAAAAAACTTGTTGTCATTTGAAATCTGAATGTCTATTGGAAGTCCGTATTCCATTTTATGGTACAAGCTCATATCGGTGTGATTATCGCTGGGAGGTATGTGAGCTGAAGATTTTTGGTGATGTCTGAGCTCATAAATCCGAATGCAGCTCAGAATTTTTCCAACAGAATCCATAAATGTCATGTTGGTTGCTGAGATTGGAAGCGATACGCTTTTCTACCCCCTCCGCCTCCAACGTTGTGAATCTCTTAGCTCAAATCCCGAGGGACTATACACAAAGCTAAGGAAAGTTCCATCGGGTGCATTATGATTTCTAATGCTTCGTTTTTTTCTCTAAATTTACATACTTCTCCCAAGGAACTTAAACTTTTATAAGAAAGACAAAACATTTTAAATCTTAAAATAACAAACTTATTTTCCACACTATTATAAGACCACCAGGCTGGTAATATTTGAAATTGTTAAAGTCATAGAGTCAGACATCTGCCCATTGGTACACTTTGGTTTGCCCCTCTACGATTACTTTTTGCACACGAAAACTAATGCAACCATGGGTTGCTGTTTAAAGTGGATTACGACCCTCTACCACTAAATATCTCTGAGGAGGAGATCGAACCCTCAATGTATTGAAATAGAGGCTAAAGATTTATCTATTTTGTGGGATCAACATGAAGACTACAAGGAAGGCCATTCAAAAATGGGAAAAACAGAAGATGAACAAAGTTTGGCGTGATTCTCCTGGACAGATACATGCAAAAAGTATGATTTTCAACTCATCTGAGAAAATTGCATCTGAAATTCTTAGACTCCCAGGATTGAAGTCTCAAGCAATTGTAGGCTTCATTACTGGACACTATCATTTCAGGAAACACCTTCATACAATGGGACTTTTTAAACAGGAACCCATTTGTAGGAAATGCCACGCAGGGGTAGAATCAGCTCATCATATCCTATATGAGAGTGATGCTCTTGCCCTTACAAGATTCACTACTCTAGGTAATCCATATCCTAAAGAGTTACACCTAAACTCCATTGAGGGCCTATCAGACTTTATAAACAAAGTAGGTGACCCAAAACAATGGAACTAGGAAAAAATTGGGCTTGGAGCATGGTACAAAATGCAACAATGCAGAGGTGCCACACATCTGACAAGCTCAAGAAGAAGAGGAAGAAGAAAGATTTATCTATACATTTGTCCCTTTTAATCACGAGTTGTTGTTGCACCACCATATTTCCCTGTACCTAGCCCTGAGTTGGGCTCAACTAGTTAGCTGGAAGTAGCCGGGTGGGAGTATTCGTAATTTTGAAGCAGGGACCAAAAAGAGGACACCTAAATATTTAGCCTTCCACCCCAGAATTATCATTTCCCTTGGAGGATCTTGCGACCACGACATGAACGTGCTCCAATTGTCTTTAGTGAACACGAAGGATATTCGGTTAAGCCAGGATTCGAACTCGCTACCTTCCAGTAAAGACCTAAATAACAAGGCCACAGTGAAACAATCATGAATGTATTGAGAAATGTTAACGAATGTTGCCAACTCCGATGTGGACAGCCTCACATATTGCAGTTTAAAATGATGAGTTGGGCATACGTGTTTTCAGAAGTATTAACTACGTTGCCATTTTTACGAAGTAAAACCCCCAAAAAACTCAAATAAATAGAGTTTCAAAACAAATTCCTGGTTTTGCAAAATTAATGTTTAAATTAATTTCCAACATTAAATTATCGTGATTAATGTATAATTGCTTGTAGATTTATTTATTAAAAAAATTATGAATGTTTTAAAAATATTATTCATGATATTGAATTTTTTTAAATATTTGAATATCCTTAGGTTATTTTTAAGTCTTTTTATTTGTTCTTTATTTCGTCAATATATAGTTCAGAACATTAATTGCACTCTTGGATATAGTGAATGAAAAAATCTAATGAATCAAATACATTGTAAATTAATTCAATATTGAAGCAGAGTTCTTATTATTAGCAGTTAATTTAGAATAAAGGAGAGTAATTAAATTGTTCCAAAAATAGTTCCAAACATTGAATAATCCTGGAGAAATTTAATTAAAACGTTGTGGTAAATTGCAAAATATTCAACAACAAAAAAAATTATCTAAAAATAACTTATAAAATGAAGTGTATATTTTTGTATTCATTCAATTTTCTGATTTGAATTACAAGGCGGAAGTAACAAAGGTATTGAAGTGAAGAATTGAATATTTTAACGAAAAATATTTAACCCTAAATTTATCATATACTGATTATAAAAATGTTTTCAGAGTTGTATTTTGCTGTGCTATCAATCTAATTAACGAAATACTTCAAGCAAAGATTTCGACACGCATTGAAATCACGTAAATTAGAATAACAACATAGGAATAAGTAGTTTACGTTTCATACCACGTGATTGCAATAGGTATAATTACTTGGAATAAAAGATAAAATTTCTTACCTGAATAAAGATATTTATTCATTAGAATGATTAAAAAAGTTTTTGTCAGTTTAAAAGTGCATTTTTCATACCCTAGAACAGCATTAATAAATTACTTTTATTTTGACTTTTATGTAACAATAATTTTTCAAAATTTCCTGCTCGTTTTCTTTGTTTAGTTAGCTATATTCAAATTATTTTTTCTCTGCACTGACATCTAAATTAACAGCAGCTTTTATGTTTATGGAAATTTAATACATAATAGTAAAAAAAAAATAATTTAAAATACTGGGTGGGGTTATAATTAAACTTCCCTAATAAACGGCATCATACATTGCAAACTACAATGGGTAAAAGGAATACAACGAAATTTTGTTTATGGGTTATACAGGAGATGCTTTTGTGGAATTTCGAAAAAAAAGTTAATTCCAAAATGTCCACCAGAGGTCGCTTTTTTGGGAAAGACGAGGAATTTAATAAATGACCGAAACGGAACATAGAAACAATGCTTACTTTCTTATTAACATAATCATTTCATGATGCGAATCATTGATTTATTGATATGATCAACATGCCATCGAATCACATCAGGTTAAGGTAAGCAAAAGCAGTTCAGTTTATGAAACGAGAACACATTAGAACAAAATTGCTCAATCAAAACAGTTGTTAATCATGTCCAGGATTATGTAAAGAAAAATTCTCCTCGTGATGCCCCTTATTCACCTATAAAATTGCAAATCGATGGACAGTGTGTTCATCGATATATCGTGAGTTCTCAGTTGTGAGGCTTTGCCCTTGAAGAATTGCGGAATTCTTTAAGTCAATCAATGTTGCAACATTTCTATGATACATCAACATTTTAAATTGCTCCATAACCAGAAATTGCATGGAGTTAGATCTGGAGAATAGGGTGGCCATGCATTAGGAAAGGAGGAACTAATACCAGGTTCTTGAGTGAAGTGTTAGTAGACATATGGGAGTTCACGGACTAATTCATATATGTGGGTGCACCATATTGCAGGAAAATAATTTATGCAAGGACCCGCCTTTACTGTAGTTGCGACATATCAAATGTCTGCAACATGTCATGGTACCAACGGCGATTAATAGAACAAGTGATAGGCCTAATTTCATCTATGTCCTCAAAGAATAATGGGTTAAGAATGAATGTCGGCTTGAATTCACACCAGATAAATGATCTTTGGAGACAAGGGCAATCGCAGTATGGATTCGTGGATTTATCTGCTAGATACCCCATTGAGGTAAACGATGAGCATCGTCGCTCTTCAAAGTATTCCAAGGCCATCGTTTTTCATCAATCAATAGTTATTCAGGTCAGAAAATTGACTGAGAACGAGAGACCTTGTCACTTGTTCTTGTCTAAAAGTTCCTAGGTATGGCGGATCTTGTATAAGAAGTAGTGCATTATAGTTTTGAATACTTTTCGCAAGGTTCTCAATGAATAGCTTGTCTGTTGAGAAACTGCACGCTTGCTATTGCCCACAAACTATGATGTCTTGCAACAACAGCTGTATTAACGGTATTAACAAGTATTGGTATGGCACGTTTACGGCCTTTTCCAGCTTGTTCCCCTAATTTCCCCGTCTCTTTAAATCTCTGTAATTGTTAACAATTTAGGTTTTAAGTCGAGTGATTCCGTACTTCAAACCACTTCCCAATAATATCAACAAAGTGAAGCATCATTCACTGCGGGCAGTAAGTGGAAAGGTGGCCACATTCTCCTTCATTGGATTGCTGGAGCTACGTGGGTTAGGAACATGTCCACATAAATCTGCAATGTTCTTCCACTGGTATGGCGTGGACATTGAGAAATCACTGAACATTGGGAAATGAGGGTGCCAGGTCAGCTATAACAATATCACCTGATCGGGGTTCAAAATTACGAGGCGCTAGCTGATGGACAAGTATTCCAAACTCGTCAACCTTATAGCATGCACCTCAACACATACACAGGGCTCCCAGCACCACTATGTATGTGTTGAGATCTTGTGGCTCAGTAGCTTAACGCCATTTCCTATTTAAGATCAGCAAAGTGAAGCATTATTTCCAGTGGGCAGTGACAGGGAGGGTGAGCACATAGTGTTTTACGGGGTTGCTGGAGCTCCGTTATTGGGGACGTATTCATGTGTGACGTCCAAAGTCCTTCAACTGGTGTAGCGTGGATGTAAAGAGGAGGGTGTCAGCTCAGGTGTGACCGCGTCACCTGACGGTGATTCAAAATTAAGAGGCACTTGGTGATGGGCGAATATTCCAAACATGCTAACCTTAAGGTATAGCCCGAGACTCGCTTGTACCACTATGTATTGTATATATGTTAAGATATTTAAATATTACAGGGTTGCTACAGATCTTACTGATTTTTTAAGCAAAATGGGTTTTATTTACATTGAAATTATGAACCTGGAAAATTTCATTTGGACATTAGAAATCAAAAAACTCTTCTCTCTCTCTTTGCTTTGTAATGGCTAAATTAGAACTGGACTCTATACTTGGAAATAGAACATAGCATCTTAAGATTATTACCGAATCATTAGAAGGTGATGTGAAATTGTCATGTTTTTGTAAAAAGGAATACCTGTAATAGTTAAATTTTACTGGGGACATCACTTGGGAAGTTATCTGTGCTTTTACAAGCATATACTCTACACTCTAGCTTTAGATCCCCCTCGATATTTTTTCAATTCATAAAAACTAAAACTTTGCTTTAAAGGAGTTTAATTAAAACAATGAACCTCAATTTAATTCATTGATTATACTGTTGCCAATATATAACAGGAAAATATTTAATTAATGGTTAAAAATAATTTAAATAGTTTAAATGGGGATTTTATGCAATTTGCAATGAATTTCTCAAATTTCGATCATAGTAATGTTTTCTTAAAACGATGATATTATAAATTCTAAAACTCAAACTTCCTACACTTAAGGAAATAATTTTAAGCCCTTACGGAAAACTTCTGTCATAAGTCTAAGACGTCAACTTAATCATTAATTTGTTCTAAATTATCCGAACATGAATATTAAATAGGTAAACATTGATTCACCCAACTTTCAGAAAATTTGTTCATGACTTTGGAATATTCCGTTTACTTGAGAGAAAATTAAGGCCACATAAATTATAATGGAATGGAGATGTTAAGCTTTCCTTTCTCATTGCAAGGGTTAAAAGTCTATGAGTCTGTGGTATATTATTATTGTGTTTATATAAAAAAACCTATTGTAAAACTTAATTTTTGTTAACGGTTTTAAATTTAATTTTAGAATTCATACATGATTTTAATTCGTACATAATTTTAATTTAGGTAAATTAAAAGTATGAAAAAATAAATAACATAAAAATATATTCGAATTAGATCTTATTTCTAATAATAGATAAAATTATCATAAAAGTCAGTTAAGAAAACTTAATTACAAATTAGAATTTCTTTTATCACTTTCAGTTACATTGTGGACTCATAAGTTAGTTTATTTATTTATTTATTTTTTGTCGAGTGCCAGCCAGACTGGCAGTATGGGTGCGCTGCTCCACTCTTTCAGCTGAACCGCAATTGGGTGTGGAGTCCGACTTCCTCAGTACACACATGCCATAGGAACCCGCTTATAGGGTAAGCAACCATTCACAACCCATTCATACAAGGAAAGGACAAAGACAGGAGAGAGAGAAAGTACATCCATGCCCCGACTGGGATTCGAACCCAGATCTCCCTATCCGCAGTCAGGAATGCTGAACACTAGACAGAGTAGGCTGCAGTTTATTTGTGTCGTATAGTTAAATACATGATTATTATTATTTTTTTATGTAAAATTGATTATTGTGATATGAATTATGATTTGATTAATGAAAATATATTTAAAAAAATCCTTACATAAATGTATAGTAATTGAAAAAAGATGTTTGATGAAAATATATCCAGCATCAAGCAAATTTACATGTTATCCATCAGGATAAAATATATAAAATAAATAACATATTTTTGTATAATTTTTATTTCTTGGATTAGCTATAAGAATAATCAAGATAAGTTATAAAAATAGTCAAGATTAGTTATAAAAAATAAACAGCAGAAATACGAGTTCAAACCCACTCTCATGATAGTGATATTTGATTTTTTTTTGACAGCTACTTTCCTTATTAAGAAATAAACGTGAAAAAATTTCCTGCAACAACCTATTTACTGGTCATATGTTTTGAATACAATTTTTTGTTCATTAAATGTTAGGATGGAAATTTTCATCATAGTGCAAGGGAAAGTTAAAATGACTATGAAAATATCTTATTCTGAGGAGGGAATCGAACCTAACATGTGTTAAACCGGAAGCCTAAACTTTAATCTTTCATCTGCTAGATTGCCTCACCGGTATGGAATATTGGAATAATGTTACCAGCTCATATGTCCATCTCATTACTTGCTGTTTTAAAAAATTTTCCTCTGTAATAAAGATATGTTTCTATGCAAACAAAAATTTTTGGTTGACTTTCTAAAAAAGTAAATATACAGATTTATAAATATCGAATTATTTATCAATCTTTAAGTAACCTGTATGTTTATTTTAGTTATTGAAGGCTCAAATTGTGTAAAAGTATATTTGTTTTGATTTTCTCTTTTTTCTGCCATTGTGTGAATTATCTTGGAAATCAAATTATCCTCAATGAGCATCTCTCAATTTATAGATAATAGGGAAATTCGGGTATTATTTATGTTTCAACTCCTCACAGTAATAACAATCATTGTATGGAATATCTTATATTGTTAATGAACATATTAATGATACCTTGTTTAAACATATTGTATTCCTCTAAAGCTTCAAACTTCATACTATCATTTCAAAAACATGTGACATAGCTTCCACTAGGACATATTCCCTGGAAATGAGATTTGGAGATCTTACAAGGCAGTTAACATCATGGAAACTATTCGCTTATGTAAATTAATGTGTTCATCCGAATAACATTGTGGAATAACATTATTTACAACAAGCATATGCTGAAATATTGCAGACTTAGTATAAACAAGATTTTCCAAAATCAGCAAAATTAATTTTTATGAATGCGATAATTTCTTATCAGATAAATATTTCTGATGATACTAATTTTTGCTTTGAGTCTAGTTTCACTATAATGGTAATCATGGATACCTTACCAATTAAGTTGTAGACACAATTTTATTTAAACTGGGCTATTTTTGCTATTCGATGAGAAAAATGATTGCATGACATTAGAAGTGCTCAAAGAAAAAAAAGGTAAAATTTTTTTTAAAATGATATTATATTTATATGATTATTTTCTTAATTTCTTTTCTGCAGGTTATTGCAAAACAGGTTAGTTTTTGGAATTTCCATCTATATTATCACGCTAATAATATTAAATATCGGTCTTTTACTATCGTTATTCTCGGTCTGGTGTGGTAAGAATTTATATTGGTAAGCCCCATTTATGGTATATGATATATAACTAGCCAACAAATTTTGGTGTTTTACTTGAAAGAAATTAGTAGCAATTGTAAAATTTTCGCTTTCAATTTCTAGCGGAATTTTTTAATCCATTTTTAATACATTAGATAAAACTTACAGATTAATGTGAATTTCAAATATCCATGCCAAATGTGAGAACCAAATCCACGGTTTGATGGACTTAAAGTTTCATTTATTTACTAATTCGATGGTCTATAAAACGAACAAGCCAAATATTTAAAGAGAATATATTTCGTGTGGCATACATAACAAAAGGAAATGAATCACGTTTTCTTACGTTTTCTTCTGAATGAGAATAAAAATTGAGGTGGAATCTTGAAAGAAAATTTATTTATTATAATGCTTTACTTAAAATAATGTGCAGCAAATCAAGCATCTTTTTATTGTGTTCAAATTTATTTTCATTTTTTTTAAAATATATTTTAAAAATTGCATTTCAAAAAAATTTCAGACATTAATATGTGAAAAAAAGGAAAAAAAAATCAATATGGGAGATCGGTAATTAAAACGTACATTGACTATGTACTGAAATCAATATCAGGGGCATTACAACAATTTTTATATATTAAGATCATTAACACCAAAAGTGCCAAGCATTTTGAGAATAAGATAAATTGGACTAATATAATTTACTGATTTTATGAGTAGATGGTATTTATCAGCAAATTATTCCTAATAGCTATTTTTTAAATTTAGAGACATTTTGTTCCATTCCTTTTGGTACCTCTAGTAAATTTAACTGTTATTTTCAAGATAAAAATATAGATATATAATGTTTTCTCATATTAAATTGAACTAACTCAAGTTTTTACATTCAGATATTCATTTCAAAAGTAAATTTATTATGTTAATATGCATATGTCGTGTCGGAAATAACTTGGAAACAAAATGACAAACATTCCACATCTGTTCCATTTAGATGATGTAAGTGAATTGTTTAATCCCAATTTGTATGTGTCTTCTGTTAATAGTACATCTCAAAAGTGGATGCTTATTACACTTTTCCCCTTTTGACTTGAATAGACTCTTCAAAGGAAGGATATATTCAAGTTATATAATTATTTAATATTTTACAGCTTCAAAAATCTTAGGTAACTAGCATTTAGTGATTTAATCTGGAATATATTTCTCTTAGTTTTCAAGAAACAAGAAACATCTTAAAGGTACCACGTTACTAGATATGTTTAAAAGAAGTGCGGGTAAACAGAAAGACAGCTAAAATCTTATTTTCTATTATATAGAAATCTTATTATATAGAAATCTTATTTCACAACAATGGTATTTCTTTTAATTTTAATATAATTAAAAATGTGCGAATTATATTTCATAAAATAGTGAATCTCTCTTTGCTATAGTAAACCACGGAAGAGTGAGATTCACTATTTGTAAACAGATAAATTTTAGACAATTTTGCAATAGTGATAACTCTAAATACAAATTTTTAAGCTGTATCTGCTTAGGAATGTAATATAAAACATATCGATTTTATAATAAATGAGTAAATTTATATGAAGTTGTATAAATTTTTCAATAAAAGTAATACTAAATAACTAAATGTTTTCGAACTAAACTGATAGAGTCATTGACGCAAACAGACACACACAAAACAATGAGCAACATCGGCATATACTGAAATGTAAACAAATGTCCTGTAATAAAGTCTGCTGTGATAATGGAACAAATATCACTATGGATTGACCATCAAAATAAAATAATATTACTCAAATTCGATATTTGACACCAGCATAGTGTATAATCTAACAGTTGAGAGCTGTTTGCATTGCTTTAATCAACCATCATGTTCTGCTTTCCCAACGGACATTTTTTCCTTACAGGATATGAGCTTACAGGATTAAGCTTACAGGATATTTTTTCCATTGATAGAAAACAACGTGAAAAATTTCCAACCATCTAAAGAAAGTAGAATCCAATCATCTTTCCTTGTTCAATAAAATCTATATTTGAAACTGAAGACTTCCACTTTGAAGACCATTGTCCTACTACTAGGTTATTAGAAAAGTTATGCTTAATATTTTAGGCAGTATAATTGACATACGACAACTGAAGTCTGCTACGACAACCAACGAATTTTGTGTTTCGGGAGGACTTTTCTTATATTCTAGCTACATATAAGAGTCATTAGGTATGAAACTCGGAAACCTTTCTGACACATATTCTGACAAAAGTACACGCAGAAAGTAGAAGAATCTGGATTTTCCACTTCGAAAAAGCAATGTTCCTCTGTGAGATCATGGTAAGTCTGTGGATATTTAAGAATATATCAGAAAAGCCTTATTAAAATACGGATTATTCGTTCTTATTTTAAGGACATCTAGAGCTTACAGGATATTTTTGTTATCAAGATTTTTTGATGCATATCTCTTGGGATTTCCAGCGAAATTCACAACCAAAAAGCAAAAGAATTCACTGGTTGCAATTGAGAAAACCCATAAAATTTCTAAACATCTCAGATGTGCTTTTACAAAACAAGATTATAGAAGCTCATTGAAAAGTAATAGAGAAATCGAAATTTTAACTTCATTCTCTGAAGAAATAACATTTGGATTAGGGAGTAACATCAAATTTTAAGCTAGAACGATTATTGATATAGCTTGTGTTTCCCTTGTTGATAGATCTCAAGTACCTTTTATCATTTAGAGATTATCCAATTAGGAATTATATAAATTTCCTCCATTGAACTGATGTGCTGATTGTAATAGATTAAACAACTTTTTTAGACAGTTTGATTCATTATCGGCCGTATTCACCAACCAGACGAGGTTTCAGGGTAAAGGGCGAGTTAAGTCATGAAACGCTATTCACGACGACAAAAACAGCGATTAACTCGCCTATATGGATCCCTAGAATAACTCCACGATTTCGGAGTGTTAGCACCGAGTCAGCAAACAATGGCGGACTTAAGCGATATGTTTGTTGACATTGATGTGCAAGATTGCTAGCCAATCAGAAGCCGTCTTACATGTCGTGTTCGGTTAACTCCAAAGTTGTTTTACACGGAAATTTCCCCGCTTCGTGAATAAGAATCGGAGAGTCATGCTTGAGTTGAGTTATATCCGAGATAGGCAACACTCAAGTTAACCCGTGTTTGGTGAATACGGCCGTATATTTTTAACCTCATAAAATGAATGTATCTGAGTTTTCTTAATAACTATTTTTTACCCATGTTTTCTAACTGAAAAATGATATCATAAATATATTAAATTTTGGTCTGGAATATTTGTAAAATATTCCAATTTGCATTGAAGTCGAGTTGATCGATTTGCAAGATGGTAGATCTTGATGGTGTTTGGGTGTATTTTGTATACGTCCCCCGGACGGCAAATCAATTTGGGGAGGCGATGTGTTTCCATTTATCTGCCAAAGTTATTGGGAATCGTAAAATGCGGCCACCTCATTTCCCCCTTCCCAAGAAAGGCGAGAACTTGACTAATCGATGAGGCTTCGATTGATACAACAACATATTGACCCAGCATCCTCAGTATTCGGCCCGTCAAAGGGCCATCACGAATCTCTAAAAAAAAGGGTCGGATAATTTCCCACCCACCCTTTCCCGGTTTCTTTTTTGTCTCGCTTCTTTATTTCATTCTTTTGGGAGGTGAAAATGAAATCTATAGTTCCCCTCCTTCGGACTGAGAATGCTTCTTCCTCTATTCTGCTGTTCTCAGCTGCTGTTAATTGAAGGCCATTAGGGAACAGAGAAATGATACAGGAATTCTGCTTTTTTCCTCCTTTATTTTCATTCAGAAGAAGAAGTTTCTGATAAAGAAAGAAGCTGTAGTACAGATTTCCGTTCTGGGAAGCTTTCATATTATCGAAAGCTGTGTTCTTCACAGGACGGTGGCAGAAAACATTTACTTTAATAATGCTAAAATTCATACACTAACCATTTTAAAATATCTCTGTTGTGTGATTGACACATTTTAATAAACTTCTCATTGTAATTTATGTTTTAAATTTAAATGTTTTTGATACAAACGATAAAATTTAATCTTAAATCAAGTGTAGTGTTGTGAGCCGTGGTAGGTCAGTCAGGAAAGCATCATTCTTCCAACCCAAAGGAAATGAGTTCGATCCTGGTACCGGCTATAAACCATCGTGTTAACTAATAGTGTCTGGGGCGAGTTAAATATGTCGAGATCGCAAATTCCCAATCAAATTTAAATTCATTTTTCAAACGAAGCAATTTCTCGTAACCATTGGAGTGCAATGCTACAAATTTAAGAATTAGTATTCGTTCTTTTCCTATAACAAAGTCATGATCTTATATGTTAATGTAGAATACATTCATAATATCGTATTATTAATAAATCAGGAAGTTAATATCTGATTATGTTACTCAAGTTACACAGACGTGGTTAAAAAAAATATTTATAGTTAAAGAAAACAAGCAGAACTTTAACTACTACATGATGACTGGAACACAACAATCATCCAAGGTGGGGTTGGGAATCAAACCTATAATCTGATAAACTGTTGTAACAAAGGACAAAGTATTAATTAAATTCAAAAAGAGACAAGAAACACTGCTAACAAGTTGCCATTCACCAAAATATTTTTACTTTTCTCCTTAGGAAACACTAAGGCAGAAAAAACCCATCATTTTCAAATTACTAAAATGATAATAGGTAATTAAATAGGGTACATAAATTTATTATATTTTTTATAGTACTTATTCACATTACTACATACATTTACCTTTGCTTAAATTTTACTTATTGACTGCTTGTATAAATTTACTTATATTTGTTTATATCACCTGCCTATATTAACTGCATACATAACTTTATTTTCTTATATCACTTACCTACATCATTTGGTGACTAAGTTGGCATATATTCTCTTAAATCAGTCATCAAAATTAGATGGTTATTTACCAACAATAACTTATATCGTATACAACAGTAATTGCTAAAACAAATCTACTTATGTTTGCTCATACTACCCACCACAAGATTAACTTTTTCCATAGATTTGCCTGCATTTGTGTAAATCACCTACATATGTTTGACTACTTACATAAATCTACTTATATCTGCTTATATCACTTGTCTTCATTAAACTGTTTACAAAATTTTGCCTACATTTGCTCATATCACCTACTAATATTCATCTTCATACATCGATTTATTTAATTACCTACAATTGTTGCATAAGTTAACCAC
>JAPDSC010154034.1:22476-41707 GCA_026290005.1 Latrodectus geometricus
AGGTAGTTGTCATTGTGTATGTAAGTACTTAAAAATTTACCTAAAAAATGTATTCAAAAGTTGAGTTACTGTTATTATCAACAATGACTAATTGTTGAAATTTTCAGATTTTTAATTTTTGCTGAGCTGCTGTCTGACCTTCAGTTCAGTTGTTGGTAAAGTCTTATAAAATAGTATAATTTTAACAGTTTCAAATTTTCATACCAAGCACTTTACAGTTATCTCTTCAATATAAATTACATCACTTTGTACTTTTCAAAATCTGGATCACTCTTAAATTTTAACTTGAAACTTTATATTTTATGCTATTTTAGATTCCAAATAACATAAGCTAAAATATTTGAATTTAATTACTTGCTGCAGAAGCATTACAAAAATAATTACTAAATTCATTAAGGCAACAGATTACAAAGCAAATAAAACTAAATATCTTGCAGTTTAGAGTTGGAAACAACTGAGCAATAAAACTAAACTAGTAATGTAAATAAGATACTTTTTTTTTTAAAATGAAAATTTGGGTTTTAACTAAATTCAAGTCAAATTAACCAGGCAGTGGCATGTATCTCAAAAACATTAATATAAATGATATCTACTATCACAAGAGATATCAAAGCTATAAAGTTAAATCAATAATGTAAGTAACAGAGAAATTTTATGAAAATTTGGATTTTAATCAGGCACTGGCACTCACCTTAAAATAGTTTAATAGAATCTAGCCCCAAAAATAACTGGTCAATAAAGCTAAATCAATAACATAAATTACCTGTATATTTTAATGAAAACTCTGATTTTAATTAACCAGACAATGGCACCCACTTTTAAATACATCAGTGTAATTACAATCTAACCTCAGAAAGAACTGGAGAATAAAGCTAAATCATAATAATGTTAAGAAGAAATTTTTATGAAAACCTGAATATCTGATTAACAAGCCCCTGTAAATTACATCTCCCTGTAAATCTTAATATATATGTCAAATGTTACTAAACAATGCATAGTATATTATATAAAATATTACATACATCAACAATATTAGTCAAATACTAGAATTTAATTTCCCATTTAATCAGGACTCGTTGGCTTTTGTTGGACAATAAACGTTTTATGGCCTTCAAAAATTCTCTCGCGATGTTAATGGAATGAATTGTTGGCACTAGTCAAATAATAAACACATATGACTTCTTAAAATTCTGCCTTGATATTAATGGAATGGTTATGCCTCCATGCATATTCTGTGAAAAATGAATGAAATTGATCTGAGACACGATTCGCTTACCCTAACCAATATATTTACTGTTGACCAGGTGCCTTTGGTGGTGTTCTTGCGAGCACTTGCATCTGAGTTTTTAATCGCCAAACAATGATTAACTGCTAAGCCAAAGATCTCATTTGAGAGAGAGTCATACTTTAAAGCAGTCTGATATTATAACGGACCCCCCTTCCCCCAAAATAAAAATCACTTTAAAAGATTAAAATAGATTTCCAAGATAAATTTTGCTTAATATTTTCAAAACAAAAGATTTACTTTAAAAACTAAAATTCCAATTTAATAAACTTTCAAAATAGTTTTCATTTAAAATATTTTTAAATGAATTTTCAATTTAATCAATTTGATAAAATTTTAAAAATTAATTTTACACTTCATGTTCTTAAATTTCAATTATAAATTCACAATGCATTAACATTTCAAAGGTTACTAGCTTTCCAAACAAGTTTTGCACTGTTATGCAAGTTTAAGTCTTAAAATCCAGTAAACCACAGTTTGGCTCATTTATTGTCACCTCAGCTCTTAGGATTCAGTTAAACTGCTCATGGGTTCCAATTTTAACTCCAGCTTGGATATTTATAGTGGTTCAGAATCCACTTTAAATTGTAGGTCCAGCTCTAACCCTTATTTAAATCATAAACCAAACAAGATTTTCATTTTATTCTGGTGAAAGAGTCGAGACAAATTTTATCTTGAAATTTGTTTTTTCTTACGAAATTTAGCTTGTGTTAATTTCAATTTTTCTTCCCATATTTTTTTCATTTCTTTCAACTTATTAATGTATCTTCTAATCTACAATTTCGCTAAAAATCCCATTGTTCTGCGATATTTTTTTGCATAAATTGTCAGTGGAATAATACATAAATACTCTTTAATAAAAATTATATAATTTTTCAATAAAAATTATATATAATATTTTTATCATACACTACCAATGTATTATAAAATATATAACTATTTAACAATAGTCAATAAATTTGAATTTTTAAAATTTTTTGATTAAAATTAAGGTTAAAATTCTTTTTTGTGTAAATGTGCTGAAAAGAAATGAAATTTTATGTTATTTCTAATTATATTTTATAATAAATGTTTTTTAAAAACTAAGCATATGAAAGCATTATTAAAAAAATTGTAAATATATTGAGAACTGGGAAAGATTATATCAGTGTTACATTAGCATTGATAATCTATGTAAATATTTTGAAAATCTTTAAATATTTGACATTCGAAACATGAAGTATATTTATTACAATGATTGCATATAATAAACTTGACAGTCTCTTATTTAAACAGCCATATCTCTAGAGAGAATGTTGACCAATTTTATTATTCTACAACAATAAAAATGTTTTTAAAATACTCCAATACTAGTAATGAGTGTAATCTTTAAATATCAACTTTTTTAATGTATAATACAGTGCTTAAGAGTTTGGATATTTCTCTGGATTTTATCGAGACATTAATTATTAAATTATTATTTATAATGAATTCTCATTGAACACCATATTGAAATAGTGATTGTACAATAAAATTTATTTTAGTGATAAAAAGATTTTGTCATCTCAAATTTTATCAAACTTTGATTAGTTTTTAGTATACATATATTTTCATAATTTTATAATACCTAATATTTTTCTGCACTATATGCACATCTCCCATATTAAATCTTGAAATCACATAAATATTTGAAAGCATCTAAATAAAGAGCAACCATAAACAATTTCACTTTTGAATTATATTTCTTGAATGTAATGAAGTTCTTGATAGTATAATATATTTCTTTTAATTTAAAATTGTAAAAAAGTGACAATAATTTTTAATTTACTTTGAATTAAAGATACAACTTTTTTGTATTTAGGAATTGATTTTTAAAGGATTTTAATATTTACAATTTTGCAATCTCAATCATTGCCAAATAAAAATATTTTTCTTTGCTTGTTATATTCTATGTATTTGGTTACTTATTGTGCAATCAAAATATTTTACTGTATCTATAATGTTTAGTTGAAATATTTATTTGGATTGTAAATGTAAGAAGGTAATTGTTTTTTCTTTATGTATTGTTTTGAGATAATCTTTATAACTTTTAAATTATTAATCTTTAACAGGAAAATAATGGCGACTTCCAAGATTGTTATAATTATGTATTATCTTCTTTGCTTTATCATCCTTATACTGATGCTAATAGTCATGAAGTTATTATTAAAATATCACGGTTAGTATAGAAAATCTTTTAAATTTTCTTCAAAACTTAATTGTAAATTTTAGGAAAAATAATTCCAAATGTAGTTTGTAGTTATCAGTGTTTCATTATTTATTAGGAAAAAATTAAAGGCTATAAGTTGTTTTATATATAGCTATCTATATAGTCAATAGGAATTTTTTTTATCATAAGTTCTTAATCAATGTATATTCAATTATATAATGTGCGTAGTTCTTACAAACAATTGCATGAATGCATACTATACAAGTGGCATAAAATGATAGATTTAAAAATGAGCAGTAGATGTGTATAAAAAAATTATTTGATTTCCATGTCTATATAAATATTTATGTAAAAAATGACATATTTTATAAACTAAAAAATTTCTTTATCAAATGATATGAAATTTTTTTCATATTTTCCATTGTATTTTTAGGCACATAATAAAACTTCATTATATCTTGACAACCAATCTTTATCTGATTTATAAAAATAATGTTCTATTTTATTTTGATTGTTAGGTATTATACATTTTTAATTATGTCACATTTGGTCTGATATAATTAAAAAATTTAAAGGATTCCATGAAAATATTAAAATTTATTAGTTGTTTAACATATAATTGTCTATATTGGGTGGCCAAACTTTTGGGATCCGTGGTCTACTCCACATTTAAAAAGTCGAAGGCGGTCTACCAATGACAGAGTTAAATTAACGTAGCGTACATGTTTATATATTTATTTTCAATAGCAAGAAAAAAAATGATAAATTATCTAATTTTTCTAAAAAAATTTAATATTAATATTTACAAAATAAAAATTTACTGACGAAAATAATCAAAATATTCATATATCAAAAATTGACCATCCTATTCACCTCATTAGTTGAAATTGGCATTGCATATCTGTGACAAGTTTATCATATTGTGGCTAGTACGAGCTTATTGCAATGCATTAACACGAAATTAAATCTGTTAAACGTGACTGATGTTTGGTTTTTATGGTGTTCATGGTTGAAAAAGCAAATTCACAAAGATATGTCGATCCAAAGTATAATTACAAATAAAAAAACAATTTGTAAATATTTGGAAATGTTTTCTCAGAAATTAATTTCCAAAAATCAATATTGCTAGATGTGCTCTGGATTTAAGAAATATATCGCATCTTAATTAAATAATTCCTTCCTCCACCGTGACTGATGTCGTATCTATTAAATGTCTTATTTTTTCAGATACTCCATCAATGTTGACATTTTCATTTAATGAAAATATCATAAAATTGAGTATATCTTCCAACCTAATTAAGTCAACCAATCTTCTTTCAAATCCTTCAAACAAAATATATAAGTGTTCGACAAAATCTTTGAAGTCTCGGTTTGGCTTGTGGATGTACTCTTCCTCCATGTTTTTGAAGTTTCTCAATTCATGTTTTCTTAATTGAGAAGCATACCTTTTTATAGTTTCTTTGAAAGTTTTAATCTTGCTCATCATGTCTGTTAAATATTCTTTCCTTGTAGATTTAGGTTTAAGTTAAGTTTTGCAGTGATATACCAGATTAAAGCTAGTTTCATGAGTCATTTCTTATCTTCCGATTCAGTAAATGCTATTCTTTCATTTGTAGAATTTTATTTCTGGTAACAGAATACAAAATCTTTTGAAAACTCTCCATGACTTATCCACCTCATGACTCTGTGCAATAAGAGATCTCCCTCCTCTGATTCAGTTTCTTCCAAAAGCGCCCAAAATTGTCATCTCTGAAGACTTCTTGAAGGAATTAAATTGACGATTTTAAAAGCAATTTGCATTATATCATTAGACTTTAGTAAGTTTGAACACAATACCTGTTAATGTGTAATGCAAGGATAGCTGGTAAAACTGGGAATTTCTTATTACACAACGCAATAAAACCAAATAGATTCCCGACCATTGCTCAAGCTCTACCTGTTGTAATAGAGACCAATTTATATATTGGAAATCCTATCTTATCAATAAAGTTTTTAAATGAATTGTAGATGTCTTGGCCTCTCGTTTACCCTTTCAATGGAATTATAGTTAATAACTCTTCTTTTGAAGTTATATCTTCGAAAACCATTCTCACAAAAATCATAACTGTGGAATGTCACTAATATCTATGAATTCATCAAATTGAAGTAATAGGAACTTACAAGCTTTTAAATCGTCATTTGATGAATCCTCCAAATTATTATTCATTGCTTCAGTCCCACGCATCACAGTGCTATGTGACAAAGAAATATTATTTATTGACGATATAATTTCAAATTTATTTTTAAAATCGAGGAAAAGCACTTCTCCCGCTTTACAGAAAGCTTCTTTTATCAATTTTCCATCTTTAATTTTTTTTTTTTTGCTTCATTAAAACTTTCGTAATTTTAAACGATGCCAATGTTACTGCTCTAGCTTTGGTGCCTGGTCTCGTAAATAACAATTGCTGTAAATGTAAAATCGACTTTAATTCATGCACTTTAACTTTTCAAAGTTCACTGTGGTTTGGAAAATCTGTAGCATATTTTAAGAGAGAGAGAGAGAGATAGTGCATGGTTTTATAATGTCTTTAGACATTTGCTTTTTTTGGAAGTGCCACATTTGAGTTACGTATGAGACAAACACATTTCTCCTTCACGATAACAAAAAAGAAACCATCATCCCAAGCATTGTGATAATGGTATGTTTTATTTCTCTTAGCACTGGTACTTGGCTGAATCATTTTGGGCGGGTTGTTGAAACAACAAATTTTCGTATCAGTGAAATAGGAAGCAAGAGAACTGCAACGTTAGACGATTAACTGAGAACTGAAACTAAATGGGCTGGTGTGACGTGTAGACTGGTCAATTCGCCGCCTCGCTATCATCGTGCCAGCTATTGGATATAATCTAAGCATCCCACTTTGTCAAGTTTTTTCTATTTAATTCTCCATTGTACAATGACAAATTCATTGTATTACTTTGGACAATTTGTTTTAGGTTTTAAAGCGTAAATTGTAGAAAATTTTAATTTTAATTAATTCTATGTCATAAGTCATAAATTCAATTGTTAATATCAGAGGTCATTATCAGGAGGGTCGCGCGGACTACCTAAAATGTCTTCGCGGTCGATGTCGTCAATAGGAATATTCTTACACATTATTCTAGACTGGTGTGACTTATTTGGCCTCTTTTTTGAAAAAGTCTTTGCGTCTTTAAGATCAGTGCATTCCATTATAATTTTAAATACCAGTTGACTGTTTTGTTGATGCAAATATCTAAATGCTGATATGGTAACATTAATCTAGTTAAATAGCATCTATGTCTGTTTTACACTTTTTATTGATTTCCTTGATATATCTATTAGAATCAAAACATGTTCCAATATAAAAAAAAAAATCCTGGATTCTTTAAATAACTAGGACACATTGGTCAAACATTTCTTATCCTTAAATTTACACTATTTTCATCCATCAATTTTTTGAGAACATTTGAGCACAATTTGAAAAATAACATTACATCATCATCATTCTTTTAAAAATAATCGTGGATTTTATTTTTGTGTCATTAGATAAGCAGGAAAAGTTATAATAAAGGATAATTTTCTATGCTTTTATGTGAAATATTTTTGTTTCTTTCATATCAATTGTTTTACTTTTTATCATGTCACACAATGTTTAAATTTAATCTCATTTTCTAAACGTGACATTAAATAAGTTTGTTTTAGTTGATTAATAACATATTTCCGGAAATTTTAAAAATAGCTTTCTAAATCTTTCAGAAGTCTTAATGAAACTTTATACACTAAATTATTCCAATCCATAAATCATCTTCTATAAGTCATTTTTCACTGCCATTTGTACTTTTATCCAGTCTGTAAGGCAATTGAACATATGCTGTTTCATGCTACCATTGATTCATTCTGTTGATTTTCTATTCACTTCATAATTCTTTCTTCTAGGCTGAGTTATTTTATTAAAACAAAACATAGACTTTCTTTCATTATTAATTATCGAGATTAATATTTTCTCCTATGTCTATACCATGCATTTTTGTTACTGCATAATTTACAATTATTCCTAGCAAATTGAATGAGTTTACATTTTAATTTAGTACTATATTTTTTATGTTAACGAATTTCATATTTATGGAAAAGTTATTAAGTCATAAGAATATTATTTTACAAATTGAATGTGGTTTACTGAAGCCTTTAGTGTTGAAGTGACTAGAAAAAGAGAAAACATTTAATTCTCCTAATTTTATGAGTTCTTTTTTGGGGGATGTTATATCATATTATATTCCTCTTTGCTCAAAAGTCTAGTGTATCATTCATGCATATACATACATTGAGTAAAACTGCCTTAAAAATTATTTATTCTCCCTAACACTACCATGAACTTTTTCATAATTGATTATGCTGTTGATCCTCTTTTTACACACTCATAAAATATCACCAATAGTTTATAAAATAAATATTGTCAGATTTTAAAACTGTTTTTTTTTTTAAATAAATTGCTTTTTTAATAAAGGAAGTACTATAAGAAAAAATATTTAACATGCTTTATTTAAGAAATATAATAGCAAATAAAATTCATAGTTAAACAATTCTTACTTTGATTTTATTGATGAAAAATCGGGTAAAGTAATAACTTATTTTATCTGTGTAATAAAATAAAGTTTTGAAATCTTCAATTAAAAAAAATTAATTAGTTTTTTAAGAAGCATTTTAGTTGCCTTTCTTTCAAAACAATATCTCAATCTTGTTAGCCACTCATCTGGTTTTGTGCACATTTTCATAGCACAACATCATTTCCTTCTTGTTAAGTATCTGAAAGATCTGCTCCATTCTCATTTGTTATAGTCTTGAGAATATAATGATTGATCTTAATTTGATATTTTTTACATACAAATTACATCTTAGTCCAAATTAAAAAAAGTTCTGAAATTAAGTTTCAGCAACAATATTGTTCTTTGTCAAATTTCATGAATAAATAAATTCAATCTTCAGGTAAATTTTTTGGCTTTCTTTAGTTAATTTTAGTTAAATCAAATCTGCTTGTCAAATTGAGCTAGGTATTTTTTTTTAAACATAATTTCAAGCCTAGATTCACAGGTGCATTACATCTGGAATATCAGTTTCATTTGATGATTTCAGACTTCTTGCATAAGTAACTTATGATATTTGAATTTGAAGCTATGGATTATGTAAGATGGAAATTAGATGAAGCGATAGAAATATTACACAAATTGCTTTTAAAAAGTCCAGATTTTCAACAGCAGCAATAATAATATGCAAAATTTGTAGGATTTATGTTCTTTAATTAAAAAGTCAATCTAAGCTTTTCTATCCTAAAATTAAAAAAAATAATAATAATTTGATGTTAAAAAAATAACTTTAAGTGAAAGATGCTTGAAAATTAGTTTGCAAAAATGGTTTTTCAAAATTTTCTTTTGTAGGAATTAAATTGCCACTTCTATGCGGCCATCTTAAGAATCAGTCACTAGCTCTTAATACAGTGAATTTGATGTTTGTAAAATTAAGTTGAGGTTCATAAAATATAGTGTCTATTGTATCATTGTTCAAAAGTATAGGAAAATTCTTTTGAATGAACAACATCAAAAGGTTTTGCTTATCAAAAGGTATTGCTTATGTACAATTCAGATTTATATACATGTATTAAAAAAATATATAAAAAATTTTAAAAAAAGTTGAAATTAAAAGTGTATTTGTTAGATATGCATTATTTCTAAGGTATTTCTGCATACCTTTGTATTGATAGTACTTTTTTCTTTGTTTTTAATTCTTTTTTAAATAGAAATTTTGAAGTTCTAAACTTTATAGGTATAAAATAAACATAGTTTAATTTCTTTATTACTTTGTCAATTTTGTATTCTAAAATACTTTCAAACATTCTTAGTTTTCTTAAAAAGTTTATCATCAAATGTAATTGTGTTTTAACTACATTATCAAAAAATTTCAGTTTTTACTTGAAATATTCTTCAATTTTTTTTATTTCAACAATTTTACAGAATATATGAAAAATTACTCATACAGGCAGATCTTGAAAGGGCAAGGAGAATTAAAAAGGTTACAGACAGTTTGATAAATTTCTTCAATAATAAACCAACTTTCCAAGTAAGGAAAACATTATTTTTAATTAATTAAAAAAAAAAAACATTTTTTATTGCAACTCTTAAATAGTCTTATACTTTACTGAAGTCTTATGTTATAGTTTTCTGTTTCATTGTTTAAATTACTTTTGTATCGAAAACAACAATGAATTAATTCTTTTTTATTTTTGTAGTTAATGCACTGAATTTTTTGAAAGCTCTAAGGGAAACTTGAGAAGGCTCTTGTATCAATTTTCAAAATAGATACTGTAAAACATTTGATTGTTAAGATAAAAATTATCTGATTATTTAAATAAGATGCGTAAAATTAACACTCTTATGTGTGTTAATTTCACATGAAAGTGTTCAAAAGTATATTATAACAGCTTTTTACAGGTGTCTTAAAATTTATTTTAATGAATATGCAGTTGAAAGCATTTTTTGTAAAGTAAGACTAAAAATTAAATAGGCAAATGCTTTGAAATTTTGCATTTAGAATTTACCATTTATTTTATAAATGATAGTTTTTTTCTAATATGTCTGTTGTATTTCTAATTCTTGTTACTCACAAGTGAATTTTATTATTGTTATGCAGAACTGAAGTTAAATGTTATTTATGAATTACATTTAACTTATTTTTTATGTATAGAAATTAGGTACTTGTGTATTAGTAATAACTAATATTTGGTGTGTATACATATATGCTTTTTTTGTGAACATTGTTTGTATTGTATTTCCATGATCTTGCAAATAAATTTTATTTATTAAATATTTAATTTTATGTATTGAATATTTAAAATCATGATTAATTTTGAATTGCAATACAGGAAATGTGTATATAGGTACATGAGTAGGTAAAATTGTACATAATTTTTGTCTCTTTGCAACATGCATGTGTTTTAATAAATACTTTACTTACAAACTGAAGTTTTCCAGAAATTTTAATTATTTTTATCACTTATTTTTGTTTTGCAGAAAGAGCAAGGTTTTAGAATTTTAAGTTTTCTCTTACATTTATCTGAGTCAAGAAATTCAAACACATTCTCATTGTCAAAGCTAACTTCCATAAATAGTAAGTGTTGTAATTTTCATCATAAATAAAAACTTCTGTAAAAGTTATAAGCTAGCCATGATTTATTATTAATATTAGCTTTATGCATGGTACATTTAAACTGTTTCATTTTGAAAGTTTCTTTAACAACCAATTCTCTTTTGAGCAAAATATAGTTCAGAAGAAATTTTTTGTTTACTTAGTGAAATTCTCATTGACCTATTTAGAATTAAAATCTGTTGCAAAATAAAATTTAAAGTAGCAAATTTAGTGTTACGAAATTCATTCATCTTTTTCAAAAATTATCATTTATATTTTCAGTTATTACAATTACTGAAATCAAAACTTGAATTCTTTAATGAGAAAAACAATCACACAGAAGTAAAGCCTGATTATTTTTAACCACTATTTCTACATGTATGATAATATTAATGATATTTCATCAAATTTTACAGTTTATATTTTTCTTTAGGCCTTGAGGATTCTCAGTATTTTGACTGGGCATCTTATTTGCGGGAAGATGATATTAACTGCAATATATCATTAGAAAGTGACTCAGAGGTATTAATTTGAGAAATATTTTTATAATGACAGTTTTACTTTAATAAATATGTTTCAAATTTTAATTACTATCCTTTAACATTTATTTTTTAAATGTTTCAATGGATATTTTAGCAAATAAATATATAGTACAATATTTTTGTAATAAATGTTACTATAATTAAAGCATTATTATATTATTCACTAGATGAAAAAATAAATTTTGATAAGTTGTTATTATTAATAAATATTGATATTTTTAGAATTACAAAACAATGAATTTAATAAATTTTCACCAGACACGACAAAAATGAATTTATAATTAAAATGAAATAACAAGTAGAAAATAGTATTATTAAATGTTTGGGACTCCATTGTTTATAATTTAAATAATGTTATTCAATAATTTGTCATCTTTTGTTTTTAATGATTTCTTAATATTGGATATCTTAATAAAACAACCTTATCCAGTACAATAAGTAAAAAACTTATTAGTAAATGAGAGATAAAAATTGTTAGAAATGGGCAAATCTTTATAATTATGTATAGTATATATTTTATGGTGATTTTAAAGAAATGCTGAAAACTATTCAAGTAATTAGTAATTAATTTATAAAGGTCTCATTGGGTTAGTAATTTTTTAAATGTTTTACTATAAAAATAAGTGCAATATTGAATTTTTTTTTTTTTAGTTTACTATGTATACATATATAACTAGTTTTTCATCTTTGTTTTAAATTTTCTGAAATATTTTTTATTATTACACTTCATTCTTATTCAAGGCCCTTTTGTATAAATTATGTAATAAAAATTAAATCTTAGTGAATTAATTTTTATGATTATTTTCTAACATGTCATTATTCATTTGAAGATGCATGATTTATAGATTGTATAAGTTTTCTTGTTTGAATTTCAGTATTTAACATCTGAGGAGTCTGAAGATGTATCCTCTGAAAACGATTCTTTGGAAGACCTGCCAGATTTTTTACTTCACCCCCCTCGAAGAGATGATTCGGGACTTGGAATAAGCCCCGATAGCTGCTCTGGTACTTCTCAACTTTTCCACCCAGCAGCTGTACTGCCTCAAAATGAGTTAGTTACTTCTAGAACTGAAAAAAATTCTTCAACGTTTTATCCGTATTGGCTTGACAAATATCAGAAAGCATATGGATCTAGTCCATATGAACTAAAAACTATGAATTTCACTAAAATCTGGTAATTTATGCTGTCAATTTTCTTTACTTTTAATTAACTCATTGATTAACTTAATTAAATGTGCCATGCTGCACTAAAACATAACACATATTGATATATATATGTGTGTGTGTTACAGTGGAAGATCGAAATCTGGTAAATGTCAACATTCATATAATCACATGATATATATTCAAAATACTAATTATATTTGCTAAATAAACTTATATCTGACTCACACCTACAAATGTCAGCATTCACTATGCACTAATGGTGAATGTTGAACATGTCAGAGATTTATATTTCCTTCTCTATATTTCAGTCATGATAAAATGTCAATAGGTTGATGTAACTTTTTTGGTTCTCTTTCTGAGAAAAGTGACCAAAAACTTAAACCAAAAAGTACTTTCTAAATGAGAAAATAAAATAAAAATAAAAAAAATTTGCAATTAATTTTATTTATTCCAACAACTTAAACTATTATGACACTTTGAATTGAATGAAAGTCCCTTGCTTTTACGATTGCATTTATTTGTGGAACACTTCCTTTTTCAATTACAGAGTGTCTCCACTTCTCAAATTAGCTCCAACTTTTCTTGAGAAGGAATCTCTTCAATAGAAAGTAATTTTTCTTTACAAAGTATGAACTGATGACATATAAAGCTGCTTTAAGCTGGATTTTTATTTGCCTATGTAAAAAGGTTTTGAATCTTCTATTCCAATCACTGACAGATTTTGACTATTTGTATGATTACAATTGACATCAAGGCTTGTATTCTTACAGTATCACAAATTTGAGCAGGAGATATCATTTTTGTGAGGTTCATAACACTTTTGGTTCTTGCAGTAGAAGAGTCGCAGCCACTCTTTTTATAGAAGTTAACTCATGTTTTTCTAACAGAACTTGATGTGAAGATGTGGTAGATTGCAGGTTCTCTTCAATATTTTTCTTTGGAATATGGTTTTCAGTATGAACGCCGATCAAAATTCCTTCAAAATTATTAACAGTGTCTTTAAGCTGTTCTTTGGTTTCAAATGCATTGGCAATTTCTTTGAGTTGTTCTTCAGTTTCAATATTTGCGATTTGTATGTAGTGTTCTCTACTGATTGGACAAAAGGTATCTGACCATTTATTTGAATCATTATTATTCATCGATGCAGTTGGCATATTCTGTATATCCTGATTGGCCCTTTCAACTGGGTCATGTGTTTGATTATGAAAAGGTTTTCCATAAACTATCTTAACATCTTATCACATAGTGCTTATTTCAGGTATGACTTGACTACTGAATTCTCTATTATTATTTGGTTGCAATATTGCTGAATCACCAAATGTTAAAAATATTGGAAGAATGAGATACTCTACTTCTTCAATTCTCTTAGTTTTTAATTGTTGTAGATGGACAAACTTAGTAAAATGATCTTGATACAACCATTATGAATTTATATTCACCATCTTTGTTTTATAGCAAATCTATCAGATCAACTTGGCATCTTGAGTTTAACTCAGAACTGACCATTTGTTTCACAACAATACTTTTCTTAGGTGCATTGTGTTTTATTTGACACTGTTTGCATAAGTTGAATTACAATGTTACAACTTCATATGTAATATTCTTTTTATTTAATTTGCAACTGTTTATAAATGCATGTTTTTCCACCCTCTGTGTGAGTTTCATATAGTGTACTGATCAATGCCTCTTTGGTAACATAGTACTATATATTTTTTTCTCCTGGTTTTAATGGTACAATAAACTTCACGTCATTATTTATTTTTAAAATTTCAAGCAATTTAATCATCTGTAATCTAAAGGTGTTTTGCACTTAGTTTTATCAGAAACCACTTCAAAAAGTATTTTGCAGTATTTTTCTTGAGAAAAATAAAAACAATTATCTTCTTATTTATCTGCAGTTAATGTATTTAACTTTTCAAAGGGAAAAAAATGGCTAATCAATGCAATATTCATCCAGTATAAATTAGGATATCAGAAAAAAAAATTAAGATAAAGATTCTTGCATCATCAAACCTGTATAAGACTGACTCCCAGAAGAGCAAAGTGTTTGGTGAGAGACAGTTAGTCATCTCTTTGTTGACCTTGACCCTTATCTTTTTTGACCTCAACCAGAGCATATCTGCGATTATCGACATACACCAATGAGGTTCCAAATGCACAATGTAAAGGCATGCTATTTTATAAATACGGAGATTGTTTAGACTTCTTTTCATTCTCGGTAAAAAACCTTAAAGTTTGGAATCCATTTGCTATTTCTTTGTCGAAACAAGAAAATATATTTAATCTTAAATTACTATTATTATTATTTGTGCACTTGAATTTTTCAATCTTATTATTTAAATAAAATGCATTTGCTTCTTATGATTCTTCCATTTTGTCTTTTTAAATTTTAATCCAAATAATGTTTAAAAGTAAATTTGTACCATGCTTTGTTCATCTTAACTGTCATATTTTAGTAATATTTGTTTAAAATACTAGAATGAAACCTGGTTATTTATAGTAATATTATATTAATTTAATATTTTATTATTTTCAATATGTCTATCATTTTATAGGAATGATTATTTAGTCAGCCAAAATCTTTTTACTTTGATTGATAAAAAAGTAATTCTACATGAAAGAAATGTTCTGAAAGAAGCATTATGGTGAGTTTATTATTATGTATATAAAGAAAGAATTTAAATATTTCAAATTATTTTAGTAAATTTTATTTCTGAATTGAAGTAAAATGAACATTTTGCAAACTATCACGAATACTTCAATTTATTATTTGATGTTAGAAATGGGATTGGTAACATATCTCAAATTATCTAAAGTTGTAGGTAAAAAAGTATTTCAAAATAAATTTTGTTGTTAGCTGTTGAACTTCATTGCATGTGAATATGTCCTTATTCAGTTTATTCTTTATAAATTACAGTCTTCCACCAAGTTCAAATAGCTGTATACTTTTCCTGTGGTCTTGTTTTGATATTCCATTGTTTTGTTTTTTCCAAAATTATTAGAGAAGTCACTTATTTCATCTCATGTCCCTTTTCTCATATAATTGTAATGAGAGATTTGCTATATTTCATATTATATTTGTCATCATATTTATCAGAGACAACTTACTGTGCCTTCAACCTAGTAAATATTTGCAGAAAGTTTTCACATAATAATATTTTCTTTTAATTAGCTGTAATAAATTCTTATTAAAAAATGGCTCAGAATTTTTATTTTCCATTTAAAATTCCTGTTTTAACTACAAGTGGCTTAAATTTCTTCTAGGATTGTAATTATGAATTTCTATTTTGTTTTTAATTGTGAATTAACGAAAGTTATTTCAATTATTATAAAAGAAGGAATTTTGTATTCATGTAATTTGGAAACTAAAGATTCTGCTCTATCACAAATTATAGTAAAGCATAACGAGTTCTACTGGAATACTCAATTTTCATATTAGTTTAAACAATATAAAATGATTAGAAACTAGTTACATAGGACAAAATGATAAATTATTCTATAAACTGATTATTTTTTTTAAAAAAAATATTACTAATTATTAATAAATTTTAAATTTTTTGTTTGAAACTATTTTTAATATTTTAATTTATTTACAATAAAATGACAAAATTATTTTTGAACTATAATTTAAAAAGTTACAAGTTTTTAAGCAAAATTACTTTGTATTTTAACATGGCATTTTTTTTAAGAAGATGTTTAAATAAATCAAATTAATATTTAATCTTAGCAAAATATTTACTAAATACATAGTGCAGTTAATCATTATTTAAATTGTTATTAAACATTTCAAACAAAAATCACTTCATATATAACATGTTTTCTACATACATTTATATAATACTGTTTTGCTTCTAATGAAAATAGCCAATTTTTTGGTGTTTTATATGTTGGTGGTTACAACATGATACTTAATATTGATATTACAATGATTTGTTATGTGCATTTGTTATGAGAAAAAGAAAAGTATACTTAGGTTAAATTTATGTTACAATATCTTGGTAAGTTAAGTATTTGACAAAAATATAGTACATATTAAATAAAAATCTTAGATATCAGGATTACTTACAAACCTATTTTTCTGACTTAAAAAGACAAGATTATTTTGCAGCAATATTTTAAATATAAAACATAGTAGCTTAAATACCTTTTTAAACATGGAATTTATTGAAAATTTATTGTTTCAAGAATTTTAATACAAAATTGTATGCAAAATTATTATTTAAGCTACATTAATATTTATATATACATATACTGTCTAAAGATTATAACAAATATAAAATGCATAAAAAACATTAGCATACTGATTTTAAAAGAAAATAGCTTAGATGTTAGATGAATGATTAGCAATATTGCCTTTTGTTCAACAGCTCATGAATTTGAATACAACCTTGAGTTTGATGTTTGCAGTTATTCAGAATCCTCTTTAAACTGTAGTTCCAGGTCTAATTAGCCCTCATGTGCAAAAAATGGCTGTAGAGGACAAGCAAATCAAACTTTGAAGAAAATTTGAATTTTTATTATTTCAAATTTTGATTTATTATAAAAGTATATTTTAATTAAATTACCTATTTTTCATTTCTAATGAATTGAATTCAATTCTTTATGAAAGAAAAAAAATCACTTTAAAATGTCAGTAACTTGATGCCAAAAATATGCTTATTGAAATTTTTAGATGAGTTAAATATTATATCTGTTAGAGAAATTTCAAAAATCGAAATTTTTAATTAAATACAAAGAATAATTAAATGTTTTTTTAAAAAATTAACATTATTTAGGAATGTACTGTTCAATAGTATCATATTTTATTGCATATCACGCTCATTTGTCAATGCCTTTTTTGTGAGTAAAAATTATTTTTTAAAGAGGGGCTCATATTTTCATAAATAATTTTCTAGCTAATGGTTATAACCATCAGTCATGCATGGGATATTGTTCAATAAAATTTGATTATAGTTGAGTTCAGCTTGACTCAACTTTGATTGTACATCGGATATAAAACAGAAATTTCTTTTAGTGTAGAAAACATCATGATGAAAATGACTACACTTTCTATGATAAACAATACACTGTCTTTCAATTTAACATTTTCTTCTACTTGCCTTTCCATGTCTAATAATTGATTTTACCATTCATTGATAACCACTATATTCCCATATTGTATACTTAAAATAATTGAATTATTAGTTTAGTTTTTTTTTATGTTGGTGTTACAATGCTCTAAATCAGAGTTTTTTTTAAAAATTCTTTAGTCTGAAGACTCCATAATATTTATGAAAATTTTGTACCATCCTATAATCATTGTGCAAGTCCAATATATCTGAGTGAAGCTGTCACTTTTCTTTATTTGTATTGAAGTATTTCAGCTTTAGATCATTAATTTAAATTTTAATGCCTTGAACAATGTGAAAATTTTAAATAAGTAGCAGAGTTTAAGAATGAATAAAATTATAATAAATCCAACTATTTTTAAACATTATTCAAACATAAACCGATAAATATCTATTAAATATACCCATCTGAAAGGTCACTACTGACAATGCCCATTTACTTTCCTCTAACAGCATACGTGCAAAGCTTAATTATTGAGAAGGTTATACCTGTTTATTTTTTACATTATTGATTCTTGTCAAACAGTCAACATCATAAGATGAAGAGATCCCTTAATTCTTTTAAATTTATCTACACTTTGATTGTATAGTGATTAAAGACAAAATATAACACAAAGATGTTGAAAAAGGTAGAAAGTTTATAGCAATTTGAGAAATCTAATGAAATTCATTTGCAGTTATAAATTAATGAAATATTAACATTGCTAAAGTTCTTGGTGAGTCTTGTTGCAATCCCATTTAATTAAGAATGGCTGCTATAAACAATGATAGGAACATGTCATTTATTCTCTCTGGTGAGCTGAGAAGAATGGTAAATGCATTATTTATGTAAAAGTGCTTTAAATGTGAGGGGATGACCTAATGACACACTTGGCTGTTAATCATTTTAAAATCTTGGGACTATCATTGGCATTCCTTTCAATACTTGTAGCATGTTTCATTTTTATTTGATGTTCATGACTTTGATTCTTTCATTATTTCAGTCTTTTCAAATTTGTTTGAATATGCAAAGACATGCCCATGTCATAACTGCATTTTTTTATTGTAATCATATTAAAATTTGCAATGTACATCAAAAATAAAAAAATATTCATTTTCCAGGATGTTAAGTGGTATTCAAGATTTGTTTGTTGTCCATTGGGATGGTGGAAAATTTATACCCAATTCTAAAATACATCTTTGTAATTTAGCATCAGTAAGTAAATAATTTTATTCCTCTAAAAGAGACCTTAAAACTCCATGAATGTCAAAGAAATTGCAAATTTTAAGATAATTTATTTAGTAAAATTAATGAAACAGGAAATATTTATGAATTTATCATTAAAAAAAATATTTGATTTTGTGTAAAATGTATATTATTTGATTTTTTTCTTCAATAATTTTATTTATGCTTGTTGTGTATGCTTTTTAAAGTAATTCTGTAAGCCAATCTTATCTATTATAATTTGAACAATGATAGCATTTTTTTCATCAGTTTTCAAATTGTATGTTTGCTGATCCTTTTTTTGTAAATGATTCTAAACTTTAGACTTTTATTGACTTTTGATTTTTTTTAAATTTTATTAATGTAATGGATAGGTTATAAAACTTATCTACTATATATTTTTGGAATACTGTTTTCTTTTAATTATATAATAGAAATACAAAGAAAAATGTAGATTATTTAAATATTTCATTAATATTTTTAAGACAATCAAACATGAAATTTCTTTTATAGGAGAAAAAAAAATTTAAAAGTTGTTTAATTTTATGTAATTGATTTTT
>JAPDSC010154034.1:42107-102840 GCA_026290005.1 Latrodectus geometricus
AATTTAAAAAATTTATATGTTAGTTTATCTTAAGTTCTTAGAAATGTTAATAGATTTCATATTTCTTGATATCTTCCTAAATAATATCATTATTAATCATTTAATCATTAACATTCATAAAATTTTATAAACTGTTTTAATTGCTTTGAAATTACTAAAAACATAAATTGAATGTTTAATGATTATCTTTAAAAATTGTTTAAAAAAAATATATATATTGGTTACTGAAAAAATTCATTTTCATGTTCCTGGGAATATCTCATATAAATTTTATTTAAAATTTAAAGTGCTTATGTAAATACTTTGTCTAATTAGTTAGTTTTTTTAACATGTTTCTATTTCAATAATTCTAATTTATATCTATATGAATGAATGAGCTCTTATCGCATTAAAAATATTGATAATAAGTAATTAATGATTTGGTTAATCTTATACTAATCTCTTCAGTTTCTTTATTTTTTCTGTTCAAAAACATACATTTGTATGATTATATTAATAATTACCATTTAGTTATACTGCGATGTAACTGAAATACCTCAGGAGTTTAAAAATAGAGGCTTGCCAAATTTATTAAAAATTTTTATACAAAATGTAATTGTGTAAAGAACTCTTATATTACAGGTTATAATTTGGAATTTAATGGGGTATTACTTCTTAAGTCTAATTAGAGTAAGTGATATATATGTATATTATAAAATGTACTAATTTCAGTAAATTTAGATGGATTTTTATAATATAGGGGGTTTTAATAGTATAAAGAATTTTCATTTCATAGTTGAATTTATATATTTTTTCCAGATATTGATGTTTTGTTTCAACTTACTTTTTATGTCTGGCAAAATTTAATAATATTTCATTGTAATTTATTCCTTGTATTGTTCCATAAAATGTTATGATGAATTTCTGTGATAATATTTATTCATCATGAATAGTATTTTTTTATATTAAATGTGATTTTTGTCATAAAATACACAGTTTTTAAAATTTATAATATTTTTAATATATATAATTAGTTTCATCTGTGTCTTTCCCAATTTTAGAATACACTTGCCATAACTTTAAATGAGTTTTGCACCTATGCTACTAAGAAAGCTCTGCTGTGCAATAATTCTAAGAACATTTTGATAAATTCCCATGACTGCTTTACCTACCAAGCGTATGGAGAGTCATTGCGTGAACAGCTACAAATTATCGACAATTCCATTTGTGAACTAGATAAAATCTTACGGAAAGGCAGTAAGCTATGTTTAAGCGTATTTCATATTCTTGATATCATATATTTGCTTTTATTCCTTATACTTTTGCATTACTAGATCTTAACTAGTTTGTATGTTAATTTGTAATTGTCTGATTTTATCTCTTGATATGTGATCAAAGTTCAAAACCACTCATAGTATAATTCAACTTAAAAGTATTTTCAAACTAGTGTGGTTATTTATTACTCTTGAATTTGAAATTGCTTGCAACACATTTTTATGATTCATAAATTTTCATGCCTGAGAAAGATGAAATGCTATAAACTTAAAAATTTTTTTTCTTAATTTAGTTGTTTCAATTTTCAAATTTGTGAAATGTTATAGACTTTTCGATAGAAAATTGAATTAATGCCAAAGAAAATATATTTGTATAAGTTGATATTAGTAAATTAATTTATATTTTTCCATTATTAAAATACTCTAATAAACACATTATTAATTTAAACTACACAATATTGATTGTGTGCGATAAATATAGAGTAAACTTAAAAAAATTGTAAGCAAACTATTGTTTGCTTATATTTTTTTATTTTTAAACATGTTTATTATGTTTATACATGTTTATTAAGAGTAAGAAGTAATGTATAACTAAATTTTAATTTTAAACTAATTTTTAATATTTTAACATAGATTAAATAAAAGTTTTCAATAAATTTCAAGTGATTTATCACAAAGATTCTTTGAATGAATTCTTTGATTCCCTATAATTCATATTTTTTGTAATTATCAGGTTTTCTAATTACCATAACCAATTATTTTCAAATTGCATTAAATAAATTATTGTTCATTAGATTACTATAAATCTTTTGATTTAAAATTTTTATAACTATTTATTAATAATTGGTATTCAAAAGGTACTTTGAAATGAAATGTTTCAGGTTAAAATAATATAAATAGAGTAGTTTCACTTTGTTATTTTGGAATGAAATACTTTTAAAATTATTAAAGTGTCTTTTTTAAAAATAACATTTACTTATCAAACCTTTTTATTCCTTTCAAGTTAAAAATGCTTAAATATTTTTTACAAGTTTGAATGTATAGTGAGAGTGAACTTACATAAATTATAAGTGGTATACATGTATAATAAAAATGCTGTTCAAATGAATTTCTCACAAAAGTGAGCTTATTAAATTTCAGTATACAAGCTTTTGTAGAAATTTTATTTTTGGTTATTTTTAAAATATTTGAATGCTTTGTAATTGTTTTTATCTTTGTTTTAGTCTTAATTGTTTTATCATATAAAATAATTTGCACATTTGCTTTCATATATAATATATTTTTATTTTTAAAAGAATATATTTTTATTTTAAAAAGAATAGGTTTTTATTCAGTTAAAATATAGAAAATTATTACATGTAGTTTTAAATTCTATGTAAATTTATTTTTAACTGTTTAAATGTAATAAAATTATTACATTTAAACAGTTAAAAATGCTAATAAGGCTGCTAGATTTTTGAAAACTGACTCTGTTAGATTAAATACTTCATTACTGTATAATTTTAAAAAATGCATTGTAATGGAATATCTTTTTTGTTGTGTCTGTGTTGTATCACACTGAAAAATTCACTATTGATGTTAGATCACTTTTTCTTAATTTTTGTTATTACTACCTAACAATACAAAATTTTTGTAATCAAAATTTTTAATAGACATGTAAAATTTACTATGTAACGTTAGGTTAAAAAGTTTACAATGCTAAAGGCATATTTTTAAATTATTAAATAAAAATTCTTTATAATATAAAAACACATATATATATATATATATATATATATATATACTGTATGAATTTTTTTATATGTGAAATATTTTTCATTATTTTTATTTTACTTTTCTTCGAATATCACCTAATATTTATTGTTACGGTTCATTTTTGTGGCAAATGATAAAAATACTTGTTTTATTTCAGAATGCATTTTAATTTAGTCTATTCAACAATATCTGTTATTATCATTTGATATGTTTTATAATTTAACTAAGCATTTTTTTTTCAAATGGTGATTTGCTCTTTATAATTAAAAATCAATTTAATGTTTTAAAAAAATATATTTTTGAGTACATTAAAATGTCATGTAATTATTGTTGTAATTTTAAATATAATTTTTTAATTATTCCAGTGGATACCCTTACACTGATAGTGTTGAAGAGAAAAATGAAGCCACTGTTCAATAAGATTGACTTTTTATATCAAATTCATAAGGAAGTTTCTGTTGAAATTTCCAATGCAAGTGACCCTTTTGTAAAAGCTTGCAGATTGATTCATGCATTGTGGAAATTGATATTAAATCAGAGTATTCAAGAACAATCATCAGACTATGTAAGTTTAATTGCTAATTTTATATCTATTTTTTTTAATTGACATTTATAAAATAATTTTCTTCTTAGACAAAATTTCTTATTTTATTTAGGTATATAAAATTTTTATGTATCTTAACATTGTTTGAATATTATATTTATGGCTTATTTTAGGAATGGTAGGACCGTACTCTTTAGAATGGAAGGTCTCAGGTTTGATCCCAACCATTGTTGAACTGTGGAAGATGTGTTATTTATTTATTTATTTTTGACATTTTCATGTGTCTAAGGAACAACAAGAGAGTTTTCTGGTTTCTGTTTTACAATGCATAAATAGAGCCCACATATCTATTAAAAATCTAAAGTACGTTCAAATAGCTTGCAGGGTGGTTCAATCCTAGCCACAGTTTAACTTTAGAAGATGAGGCATGTGCATTCGAATATTTTCTTGATTTCCTCTTTTTCAATAGGTGATTGTACCCCACTATCTCTAAAAAGTTCTTTCAGATAGCAATAATATAGGATGAAAATCTTACAACTGTTTTCAACAATTAAATTTTCTTTTATGCATTATAAAGAAACAGATATTTAATATTCAATGTGAGTTTGTAACTGGACCACACAAGCTTCTCTGAATGCAAGTTGTAAATCCAGACACTTAAAAAAAGGAGATAAGCATTTCATTTCTGCTTTAAGTCCCATTCAAATCTATACTTATTGGTTGATATATGTGCTTGGGATTTTTTATAATTTCTTCCCTTGCAGCATGTAAATGCATCATTTATCTGTGAAAAATCCTTAAAATGTAAGTGCTTTATAGGAGCTTTCAACTGCTGGGATATTTGTTACATAATTGTGAAACGTAATATTTATTTTTAATGTTAATATTTTGTATAATTCTATCTAATTCTATTTAAATATAATTTCTCCGGAACAAAGCATTACTAGCTACATTTTATTTTTAACTATGATAAAATTTGATTTACAAAGGTAATTCTGATCTACCAAAATATGTTGCTATAATTGCACTTTTGAATAAATTCCTATCTTTAAATTGTTTGTATTATATATGAAAACAAATTTTAAACGTATTTTTTTTTCTACTTTTAGTTAAAAATCATTCTGAGAATGTTTTTGAAGACTTGCAAACCATATTTTACATTTATGGAAGATTTCTTCATTTTTGGTTCTTTCAAGGACTCAAATGCAGAATTCATAATAAAGTAATCACATTTTTTAATGTATGCTCTGTATTTATTTTACATTTGTATTTGTTTACCCTAAGTTTTTTTGTTACCTTAATTTTTTTGTCAACATTTGATTTCATGAATGTGTTAGATGTCTATACATAAATTAATATATGAATAAAGAAATGCACTTCTTATCACATAAAAGAGCCAAATTAAATAGTTCACCCTTCTTCTTCTATATATTAAAATTGCTATCTCTTGGTAGATACTAAAGTCAATATATGAATCTCAAGTTTCAGAAAAATTGGTTCAAGATTATGTAATATCTTGTTTTAATTTGTGTTCCATTGACTTTTTGGGTGACTTGTGATCATTAAATTTATTGTTTTCATATTTTTAATTAAATTTTAAAAAAATTTAAAACATTTTTAGCACATTATTTATCATAATTTCCAGAAGAAAGACTGTTTCCATCAAAGATAATTTGATGAAAAGGCTGATAAAATTTGGTTAGAAATGTTACACTAAATTAAATTGTTAGTGACATTACTGTCACTAAATCCTAATCCCTATCATCACGCAAAATGAAAACATAATTAGAGAAAAAAATTATAGATAAGAAAGTTAAAAATATACTTCATACTCATTTAATATACTAATTTTGTTATAAAAATAATTTATTATTATTTATTTTTCAAAAAAAGTTTCTGTATTTGTTTTTAATGAATTCTACACCTATATACAAATTACAATTAAAAAATTTGGAATATGCAACTGATGTATGTCATTAATAAAAAAAATTTACTAGGGAAGGAGATAAAGCTGAAATCAGTGGCACAGCAGCCTATGTGAGTGCCAAGGTCGATAGTGCTGGTGTCTATTTTCATGACAGAGGCCCTGGGGTGCAAAACGTTTGTTCCAGTCATGTATTAATATGAAACCCCCATTATTTAGTTCCCAAGCATGCTTGATACTCAGCTTTATTAATGGACTGAAGAGATGAAAGGGTGAGTTGGCTTTTCCAACCCTGAGGATTGAATCTTGGATCTGTGACTTGGAGGCATGAAGTGCTACCACTGTGCCACAAGGCTTCTTTGTTGTTGCACTAGCATATTTCCCTAGTAATGAGTTGGGCACTAACAGTTAGTGGAAGCAGCTGGATGGGAGTCTTCATAATTTAGAATCGGATTAAGTATATGATCCCCTAATTCTTGACCGCCACCCCCAGAAGTATCATCACAATTTATTTAACATGCCCCTGCCGCCTTCAAGAAGGAAATAAAGTCAGTTTTATGTGTATTAGAAATCCATCAAAGATTTTTCTTTTCCTCTTTGATTAAATAAAAATCAGCTAGCAATCAAAAACAAGCCAAGCTCACCATAATTCAGTTTATTCTTATACTGATATTGAAAAGTTATAAATTAATAAAATATGAATTGAATAATTGATTTATAAAAATTGTAAATTATTAATGTATATCTAGCATGCATTATAACTTGAATATAATTTTCCTCTACAATGCAATAAACTATTCAGTTAGTTAATTTCAATGGAAACTCTGGATTTCTTGTTCAAGACTCATTTCATTAAAACAAAAGATGTGTAATTCAAGACTTCTGGGAAATGTGTATCATCCAATTACCCTATTCAATATTGTGAAAATTGCATCCAAACTTAAACTGCTGTTAGCAAAAAGTATAAAATTTTTTTTATAAAAATTGCAGTTTTATTGATTTAATATTAATTAAAAATAATTAAAGAAATTAAATAGGATTTATTGCTCATTTGCTAATTAAATAGGGTATCAGATTTGCAAATAAAATTTCTGAGTAATTACTGTACAAAATTGTCATAGTAAACAAGAATTTCTATCTGTATATTTAAATACTGATTATAAAAACTTAATAATAACAAATCCCTAAAATTGTTTATCTGTGGTTTGAATTAAAAAAATAAGCACTTTAAGGAAAGTTTAATTTTTAATGATTTTGAATTTAATTCGAAATTTAGTAAGTTTAAAATAACACTTAAAAATTAAATTAATTCTTAAAATAAATTTAGCAAACAGTTAAGTCATGTTTTTGAACTATAATAAAAATTATAAAGATTATTTTTGAATGATAATAAAAAGTACTTTATTATATGTAATTATCAGGTAAATGTTTTGGGTAATTAATTCACAGTTATGTTTTATTAACTAGGAAAAGAGGCATAAGTACTGCTGAAGAAAATTACTGGGAAATGTCTTTAGAATTGCGATCATTACCGAGAGATATTGAGCAAGAATTTATCCTGAAACCCTTTCTTACTGATATACTGAGTGCTGGAAAGTCACTTCAAATATTGAATGAAATAAATTCTTTGCTTAAACAGGAGCCATTTCGATTACACGCAGAGAAAGGTACCATTGCATTTTTGCTTCCTACAGTTGATTTTCTTTGCATTAAAGATACATTTTTTTCTTTTTAATATATTTCAATATTTAAAAGAATTCCAAGCCATCAGTTCTGGAATTTTGTATTTTGACATATATACCACACCATCTAATTAATGTGTGAATGTTGAATTATTATATTCACAAACATCATAGTTTCAGTTACAGATTTTTAAAATTATATAAATATAATAAAATTTGCTTATCTTATTTTTCAAGAATTTTTTAAATTGATTCATTTCAAAATTACTTTGCACTTAATTGAGGATCACATCAAATGTCATCTTTAAGCAATATTTTTTATTTAAACCTTATTAAAAGTATAGTTTTGATTTATTACATTATTTATTTGATAAAAGTTTGACTACTATAATATATATTTTCAAATATAATTAAATAAAACTCAAAATTACTTTTTCATTTTTAAAAAATTAATTGTTGCAGTAGTTATTGGAATTAATTTTCAGCCATACAGTATTTATTAGTAACCAGTAAGCTTGCTAATAAAGATTTGTATTATTTAATCGATTATCTTTCCTTAAGACAGTTTTTAAAATCAGAAGTTTGTAAAATATAAAAATAAATGTTAGATATTAAGAATATTTATTTTTATCAAACTGCTCTTTCTTTATAAATAAAGTATTACTAGAAAAAATTATTTGTTGTGCCCTATGTATGAAATATGTACCCAAATAAAATTCTTATTTAAATAGAACCCTTTTCTTTGAATGATGAAGTATCAAGTACAATAGTCACGTCTTCTGCTTAAAAATTATATTTTTAAAAAAACTTTTTGGGTGTGAGAAAGTACTTTACTATGTTTCTAAACAAGTCCTCTTTCTTGTTAACCATTTATCTTTATGTGTCACAGCCTCATGTAAATTTTTTTTCTTTTTGATAGCTGCTTGTTCTTATTTGTTAACTTCTACCATTTGATAATCTGAAAGTTATGTCTAATTCCACACTCTAAATTCTTAAAATGAAGTTTCAGGCTGCGATGGGTTTCTTTATCAAAGTCTAATAATCTTCGCTCAAGTTGTTTTGTAGGTATTCTTAGTTTCCTTCAATTATAGCTACATTTTTGAATAAAGTCTGAATGTCAAATGACCTAGATTTCATTGTAATAACAGTAATCATTTCATTGTAATAATTTGTAATAACAATACAAATTCATTTTGACTAGAATATCAATTTTCTATTGATTCCAAACCATAAAACTCCTTGCTAAAGTATTTCTTATATTTGCACATGAAGCTATTGCTCTAATGGATTGTAAAATGGGAGGTTAGGTGGGAGAAATTATGCATGAATTGCTTTAAAAAAATCTAGCATTGCACCATTAACAGTATATTAGCCATCCACAATTCTTAAGATTTATAATTCTCTAAAAAAGTATTGATTCAAGTTTCCTAGTCATTATATAAAAAACAATGTGATGAAAATAAATCTAAATAAAAAAATGGATAAAAATAAGTTTACAGAAAAGAGATTTTAAAATTTTAGTTCATAAATGGAAATTTAAATTATGCATGTATGGAACAATTCTCGGGACCTTCCTCTGGTTAGTAAAAGTGTGAGTGTTCATAAATTAAGCTTGTAAAAATGAATGTCTACTGTTATTGTTGTAGATATTTTGTGGTTGACAAATTTATCTATGCAAAGATGGGTAAATAGAATTATAGTCAATGTTGCTTGCAACGAAAAAATAAGTTCTGTTAATAAAAAAAGTGCTTCATTTTTAAATATGCAAGACATAAAGTAAAATATTTTATTTAGCAGAATTTTATGCAACAATGAAAAAAAAAAAAAGTCTCAAACTAATTCCTAAATTGTTTCTTCTCTTTTATATTTAAAAAAAAAAATTTCATATTTTTATTATTTCCAAATTTTACATAATTCTCTTTAAAAAATAGTATAATGATGTTTTTTTGTAAAAAGATTATTATTTAAATGTCTTAGAAGCTAAATAATGAAATTTCTCACTTTAATTTTGTAGGAATTTTATTACTTTATTAATATCAAAAGATAATTTAAATAAGCTGATATGAATTTCATTGATTTATATTTAAACAAATAGTATAAAAATAAACAACTTATTTTCTAACCAAGCTGTGTAAGGAAAATGAATTAGTGAAACTCAAATTTATTTCACATTTAACATTTTAAATTTTTATATGTTTAAGAGAATTGATAAATTTAGTTGAATCGTTTTTATAAATGAAAATCTTTTTCAATTCTTGTTACATTCAAAGCATGTGCACTAAATTTTGAACATTTATATTTTATAAAGTTGTAATTATTTTATCTTATCTGAATTGGTCATGTCTAAAATTGTTAAAAAAATTTTTAATTGTACTTAAATACTTATTTGAAAATATTTTTAGAATAAATTGCATATAATTGGCAAAATATATCGCATTTTTTTTTTTTTTTTTTGTACAATTAAGATTTAATATGTTATCCTTGAATTTTATGAATAAATGAACTTAATTCTATTTATTAAACTATTTTTTTGTGTTATTTATTTATTGTTATTTATTAAAATAGCTATTTGTGTAAATTGAGCCCTTTTCTTCATTTCTAAGGTAATATGTTTTTTTTTTCCTTTAATTCTTCTATATTGTAGGAGATCTATACCTAAAATTTCTTCAAATTTTGCAAAGATCTATTTGTCATAAGAGTAAGTGGCTCTTCTTGTCTAAAGAAATTGAGCAGATCAAAAGAAGTCAGATCAAAAGGAATCAAGAATTAATTATCCTGAAAGATCCTCTTCTAGAACAACCAGTATTTTATGATAAAAGTAATGCATCAAAGTTTTTCTGCCCTGAAGTTAACCCAGCATATAAAAGGGTCTGTAAGAAATCACCAGTGAATTTATTTAGCATCCAACAAATTCTTACTGAAAAGTAATTACATCTTTATCATAATACTTAGTTATTTAAGTCAAAAAATTAACTTATCAGTATTTGTTTAATGATAAAAAAATTTTTAATGTTGTTTTAAAAGTAAGACTTTCTTCCTGAAATTAAAATTTAAAAAAATGTTATAAAGCTAATTTCAATTCTCATACTTCTGTAATGTTGACAAATGCTACCAAGAGCAGTATTATTTTTCTTCATACTTAACTAAGTCATAATTTAAAGAAATTTAACTTTCCTTATATTTGATAAATAGCTTAAAATGTCTTTATTTTAGAAAATTAAATATATTAATTTATGTAAAAAGTGAGCTTAAAAAAGGAGGGGAGGGAAGGCTTGTTTTGCTTTCTGATCCTCATCCAATATTTTCTTTTAATACAAAGGTATATGAAAAACTTCTACATATATTTGGAAATTTTCTTACTTGTTTTAGGATTTTTAAATCTTGTAGATTTTAATATGCATTAAAAATTACATGAAGAAAGATTTTTCAATATTTGAATATTATTTTAATATGCATTCAAAATTACATGATTTAAAAATCTGATAAATTTTAATGTATATTAAAAATTACACGATTTTTACAGGAAAATGTCTAATATTTTAAACTTGCTTTTTCTTATATTGAAATTAAAATTTTCAGAGCCCAAACTTTTGATAATGTAGATATCTATGCAATCAAATGATAAAAAAATCAGTATTAGTTTAAAATGAAATGAAATTACTTTTAGAAATAATACCAAATTTATGGCTTTAATGTAAACTGTAACCCTATTTGTTGCATTTTGACGATGGTTCTTATTACAAACATAAAGGGTTCACCTGTAAAAGGGTTGTATCCAATGATGTTAAATAGAAAAGCGGGTGTAATAATGTAAGCAAATATGGAAAATGTAAACAAGCACTTTTAGAATACAAAAACAAATTTATTTATACATTCTATCAACTTTATTTAAAATTATTTGTGTTTTATTTTATTAATTTCATTTGTTTTTTATTTATACTTTCCTATATTTTAATAATTTGTAAAATTTTGGGTCATAAAACAAATCTAAATTCAATATTTAATTTCAAATCACTAAAAGAATGGAATCAACTGTATGATAAAATAATGTTTACATTTGTACTCACATAAAGCACGACAAATTCTTTTTTATTTATTTATTTTGATACTCATCATTTTATTGATTAGAATAAAAAAAATACTTTATTACTCCATCAGTTACAAGGATAATAGTAATATTTTCAATAATCGTTTTATAAAACAGTTGTTTTGTGAATCCTTTTTTTTTTAATATCATATTTTTTACTTATATGTTTTGTCAAGATTAAGACAGATTTTGAAGATCAAATTTGATCCAATATTTAAAAACTGTTGATGTCCTTAGTCTGATCAAAAAATTATTGTAACAGTGTTAATTAAATGAGTTTAGTCATCTGTTACCAAATAATTAATAATTTATTTATTTTTGCTTATGGTATTTATGTCTAAAGACCATATTATGTGATTGTTTGCAAGTTTTTTAATATCCGAATATTAAAATTTACTTCTGAATAAACAATATTTTTGCTTTATTTTTTTTTAAATTATTCTTTTAAAGGTTATTTTGTAAAATATGTATTCAAAGTAAAATATGTATTCAAGAAATTATTAAAAAGCTGCATGTTATGAATATTTAATTTATTTACCTTTAGTTATTAACCGAAAGTAATATTTAATTATTACCAAAAACTAATAAAATAACCAAAAAAGTATAAGCTGGTCCTGAATCACACAAACTTTAAATGAATTGAAATTACTTTTTGTTTTAATAGATATAACAACCTATAACAAACATCCAGATATTTCCTGATTTTAATACTGTAGTTTCTTTAATCATAGTGAGATTTTTTTCATTGTTGAAAAGAAATTCTTAGTTTGAATTAACATTGATAACTATAAACTTTTGAATAAAGTGATTTTCAATTAGAAATGTTTTAAATATAGTTCTTATATTTTGATATGAAAATTCTGATTAATGGTTGTATTAAAATTCTATTGTATGTTTTGTTAGATAAAATAATTCAAAATTTTATATCTTATTTACCTAATGTAATAAGAATAATTTATTTTAATTATGAAATCATTGTTTATTGATTTATTATTGTTCTTCTCAGAATCATTCAAATGTTAGAACCAAGTAGTTTAAAACCATTAACATTGGGTGTTACCAAAGCCCTTTCTATCTGCATGAACTTTGTTTACAATCCTGTATGCAGACGGCTGATGAAGTCTTTTAAAGAGGATCACAATGTAATTATGCACATGAATGTCATGCGGGTTAGTCTTTCTTTCTATATATTTTTTTTTTTAGATTTATCATAGATTATCCTTAATAAATTCGAATATTTGTATATATTCCTGATAATTATTCTCGTGATTCTCTTTCAACCACTTAGAAATATTTCCTCATGGAAGCTGGAGATCTCATGTACAGTTTTTACTCTGAAATATTCTATAAGGTAAAGTATGCTGATAAAAACTTTAATGCATTTTTAACTGTAATAATTTTTTGCTATTTGATGATTGAATTTTTAAAAATAAATTTATTACCACTTGATTCATTGATTTACTCTAAAGTGGATGTTTTTTATAAATGGAATTGAATTGTACTTATACTCTTCGTGTCACTATTTAGACGTGCTCTTGCATTGAAATTAAAATTATCCCTGCACAAACTTTTGATGATGTATGCAAATGAATGATACAAAAGTAAACTCTAAATTAAAATATTGCATCTCATTGCTGCAGTTTCTTCATTCATGATGTGATTATTCTTTTTTTTTTCCCCATTGTTGAAAGCAAATTCTTCAATAAAATTGAAGATTATAAACTTGCCTATAAAATGATTTTTAATTAAAAATAAGGTTGCTTAATTACTTTTTAGAAAGTAACTTTTTATTTGCATTCATTATACATTTCTTATTCTAACTTGAATGAAAATGTCTTTAGCATTTAAACACTTTTTTTTTATAGTATTCCTTTGAACTCAACATTATCAAAAGATATTTAAAAATATTATGGCCTTTTAATACTACATATATATTATTATTTTATTATTTTATGATTACTTATTTTTTATGATGAAACTATTTTTCTATGATTACTTATTTTCTACCATAATATATATTTATATGGTTGAACTCATGTAATATCAAAACATTAAACAAGATTCTCAGATAAATGTTCTAGTTGATCCATAACTTTATTAAAATAATTATTTATTACTGGCTTGCAAGTTTTCAGGTATATAAGTTGAGTCTCTAATAATACAATGAAATATTACTGATTAAATTTAAATGAACCATCCTCTCTTCACATTCATTCATTCCAAAATTCATCACTTCACAATTTAAAATAGATTTCCAGTTAGAATAATAATTTTAATTCTATGTAATAAAGATAAAATGTTGGGAATTTGCATTCATATTATAGCTTGTTATAGTGAATAAAGTTATGGCGAAATGAAATGTTTGATGGGAGCACAAATCTCTCTTATGTGTTTACATACAGATGTTCCTATACTGCAAATAACCTGCTAAATGGTAGGAACTTAAATTGCTTATTTGGCACTGATACCTATTTGATATATTTTTATACTGTAATTATTGAATAGAGTTATATGAACAATAATTATAATAATGCTATTATTAAAATTACACAATTGAATACAGATAATTGTTGCTTCTTTTTAAATATTGATTTTGTTTCAGATTTTTAATAAAGAGCCATGGAGAGATATTTCTTTTTTATACAGTGCTTTGCAAAATGCTATATATGAGGATAAAGACAACTGTGAAAGGTTTGCCAAATTTATTCTCTTTTTATTTCAAAATATGTTTAAAATAAGTTGATGAAGTTGATTTAAAGTGGATATTCTGATATCATTTATTTAAAATTCTTATGTATAAATTGTATATAAATTAAATCATATGAAATTACTGTTTGTAGTAATTGTTGGTGTAACAGAAAATTAATCCTTAGAAGAAATTTGTAATAATTTCCTTTTTTTAAAATATTCATTCCATGAATGGAATTTAATTTAAATTAACTTTCTTAAGTTAATTATTTTGTGATTTCAAAAATGGAATGAAAAAAACTTAAATTTATCTTTAAAAGAAATATTTATAATGTTATTAAAATATTTCTTGCACAAATTTTATTAAATTTAAAAATGTCTTTTTGTGTTATTTGTTATGTAATTTAAAAAATGAAATAAAGTAATTAAAACTTATTATGCAAACTGGGCCCTCATCTTTTTCTTATCTATGTTAATGATATACCCCACTCTAATCAAACCCCTTTACATTTATTTGCGGATGACACATTTATTCTTGCCTAACACACACAAATAAAAGCCCTCATCACAGCACTTAACACGCATCTTCTCGAGCTTGATCATTGGTTTAAAAAGTGGAAAATACAGATCAACACAGATAAAATGTAACAATCGTATTCACTAGAAAAATAATACCCCCTACTGAAAATATTATTATTAATAATTGTTCAATTCCCTGGTTTTCCACCTGTAAATATTTAGGAGGCACATTTGATAGGAAAATGACTTGGAATCCTCACCTGAAAAACATAACCAACAAATTTAAGCAACAATCTGCTACATTCTACCCCCTCTTAAAAAAAGAATCTCTACTTTCTCTAGACAACAAACTGCTCATTTACAAAGCGTTTCTTCGGCCACTCATCTCTTATGCTTGTCCACTGTGGGGCTACACCTATGATACGAAAATAGCTAAACTGGAAACTTTGCAAAATAAAATTATTCGCCAAATTACTCTAATATCTTGGTATTATAGAAAAAAAAAATCCATCAAGAATTAAAATTAACCACCTTAAAAGAATTTTTTGCTAAAATAATGCTTAACCTTTACAAAAAAATGAATCTCACAAACAATCCGACCATTATTGAACTTCCGTTTTATGATGCACATAACCCCCTTAATCGATATCGTCCACATTCTTTACTTAGATTATGTTCAAAAATCGTCCTCAAGTCATACATAATAATACAACTGTAAGTTAAATAAGTAAAAATAAATAAATAAATAGAAAACAAAAATAAATAAATACAAAAAATTTAAAAAAGGAAGGAATAATATACAATTTGTATATTATTATTATTTGTGTATGTCATATATGTAATTTCTTTATTATTTTCACTTTCTTTAAATGTTCAATTTTTGGTGCCGAAAATTGTTAGTTGCATAGTTAAACCATGTACCCAATCAGAGCCCGGCAAATGCCAGCTCTTCTTGGTTTCTCTGCAAGTTTCAACTTTGTACTATTTTAATACTAATACTCACACTTGTCAACTATTGAATTCTCCAAAATATTTTGAAACTTTCTAATCAAACTTAATAATTTAAATTTTTACTTAACCCTTTTAATTATTAAATCCAATCACTAAAATCAGCTCATGTAAAATTTTACACTTAAAAATTTTTTAACTCCCCCACTTAAGTTTTTTTTAACTAATAATATGCCAAACTAGTTTTTCAGTTATGGCTATCATCCTGCAAACGATCCAGAAGAGAGTGAGGGTCCTTCAGACCCAAGTACCTCAAGAACAGGCTATACCAGCTGAAAATTTGCTTACTTATTATACTGTAGTATTTGTTACTTTACCAAATTATATGAAATCTCTTCAAATTGAAATAAAAATGTTTTTATTAAATGTGTATGCCATTTTGCCAAAATCAAATCTTAATTATATTTTTCATAAACACTGTGTTAAATGTAATATTAATCTGTCTATGTCTTTTGGATCAAATTTTTAAAATTTAATTTAGGAAAAAGTTATCAATATTAAATTACTGTTTTAATATTTTCATCATATATTTTATTTTTTAGGCTTTATGTATTTTTAACTGATCCTGCTGATCAAAATTACCAGCATCCTAACTCTCAACAACCTCTCAGCTACCTCAATACATTTCAGTTATCTTACAGAGTATGTTTCATTTTTCATAATCATCAATGCAATTCAAAAATTATCTTTTTATTTTAATTTGACTATCTTTCTTTTGAATTTAAAAATCATTTAGTATAAATCATTTTAAGCAATATTATTGGTAAAATAAGAAATCAAAGATAAATTCAGTTTTTAATGTCCCCTATTTGAATGTGCTCTAGTATTAATAAAAAATTATTTTCCATATTCAAAAACTCAATTTTGTTTTATTTATTTTTTATGAAAATATGGATTGTCATTAATTCAATAAAATTGCTAAACTATTTTAATTTCCTGTTTACATGTAAAGTTCCTGAAGTAATACAAATAATTGCTAGTAAAGAAAAGATAACAATTTACTTTAAACATTGGGAGACAGAATTAGTATTAAAAAATTCTATTTACATTGTGACATATTGACATTCGTAAAATTTCAGTTTTTCCAATAACATCATAAAAGCTCTTCTAAATTGAGGTGGGAATTTCTATTATCTTGTTATCTCATCTGGTGATAGTTCTCAAAGCATGCCATAAATAATTTCCAAAATAGTATTTTTGTTAAAATTGTTTGTCAATTAATCCTTAGAAATTGGTGAGTTCACCAATTTTGGTATATAATATCATGAAAGTAAATGTACTAACACTATAGAAACATTCAAAAAGGGTGTTTATTGTTTCCATGCAACCCATAACAGCTGCAACATCAAGTTACTCCCTGAGTTATTAGATTTGTTGTGAGGGATAAAGGGATAGTTTAAATGTTCCCTGAAACTGATAAAGAAATTTCCCATTGGCATTGTTGGGAAAATAAATTGCCTAGTGATTCTACAAAAATATATTTATTTTATTTACCTTTTAGAGTTAGGCTTCTATTATTCTCAATAAAAAATTATGCAGGTGTCTCACGAATGTTGAGTGATTTTATAATTATTCATTAATAAGTCAAAAATGAATATCAATGTTCAAATTAGAAATATATGAATGATGAAAACTATATTTATCTATTTTTCAGTAGACTTGGTTCAATTAGTAGATTTTATTTCAGTAAGATACAGTTTATCTTGATTTTACAAGACTTGATCCATTTGGGGGGGGGGAGAGAGCTTACAAGATTTTTGAATATATTACAGGAAATAATTAAAAAACATCCTTTACAAAAAAAAAAAAAATTACTGTGAGACATTTAAAAAGTTTCACATTTTTAAATCTATCTAATTGTAATATATATAAATAGTAACTACCGTATTTTCCTGTATATAATCCGCAGCGGCGTATTATCCGCACGTCCTTTTTTTTTTTTTTTTCGAGTAAAAGGGGAAAAAACGGTCACTTAATCCGCGGCAATTTTTTCCCGGCAAATAGTCTAAAATACGTATTGTTGATAATATGGGTGTCACATTAAAAAAAGTGCATTGAATGATTAAAAAGCATTTATTATGCAAAAAAAAGCATTATTTAAAAAAAGCATTTATTATGAAAAATATCAGTCTACATCCACTTCATCGCAAAGTGCGATTAACTTGAGATGAAAGCACAAGATCGATCAAGAACGATAATTTTGAGAAGATTCTTATAAAACTTATCGATATTTAGCTTCTAATAACTTTTAAAACGGTGTTAAACATATTTAAAAATATATATATTTGCTTTGTTACTATTTAAATGAAAAAATTGAATTATTTACAAAGTGCGTATTTTATACATTTTATACCGCGCGTTCTTTATTTTTCACTTCACTTAACATGTTTCTCGCCATTTTTTTAATTTGCTTTCGCTATAGCTTTTAATTTAAAATTTGCTATGTAACTTAAAAGTGTTCGCTTCCTTATGACAATATACAAATGTGAATGTTTTCAAAACGAAACAGCTCATGTCAAAGCAAATTGACGTTAGCAAATTTACAACTGTAATATCTTTATAAGGAGCCGAATTCTTTTTTTAACGTAATTGGACAAAGCCGATTATAGCTTAAATAACTCAGGTGTGTCTTGGTACCACCTGTTATTTATTTTATGAAACATAAACAGTATTTCTTTCAAAACATTTTTGTAAGCTTTTCTGATGGAGAATGTTTTTTATCAGATTATCCGCAGCAGCATATAATACGCTTTAACACATAATCCGCGAATCATATACAGGAAAATACGGCAACTATAGTTTAATTGTTATATTCATTTCTATTTTATTAGATTTACTTTGTGCTTAAAAAGATTCGTTTGATGACGTAGTGCTTATATTTCTAATTTTATTACTCATTATTAATAAAATTTATGTAAAAATATGAGATATTGGTTTATTAAAAAGTCAATGTTTAGATATAAAATGTTGTTTGGTGACATATTTTAAATCTTAATCCTGACTTTTTAATTGAACCTGTACCTCAAATTATATTTGAGGATTTTAAAAATCTGGAAGGAAATACCTTAAATCATTTTAGAGATTTTTGCTAATTTCTTCTATGATAAAAATTTGGGTAAATTAAACTAAAATAAATATTATATTTAGCAAACTGTGAGAAATATAAATAAGATTACTTTTTTTGTGAAATTTTTTAATATTTGTTTTAAATACCATTGGAAATATGGTTCAAATTATAATTTAAAAATTGTTGTTTTAATAAGTATAAGCCTTTATAATTTAACATAATATAGTTAAGCAAAAGTTATGTAAAGTTACTTGTTTATTTACACTAAAAAAGAGGAATCATTTATGTATATTTTTCAATTTACTGTTTTTGAATTTAAAAAAAAAAAAAAAAAAAAAAAAAAAACATAAGTATACAAGAATTACTTCATTACATGCTGATGGATAAAAAGTTTTATTTACATTTAGAAACAAATTAACATTTGCTGCAAGAATGAATTATTCTAAATAAAAAGCTTATTTTATTAAGAATAAATCTAATGAGGCATATGAACTTAAAATTATCCAAATTTTATATATATATATATATATATATATATATATATATATAAAGATAACACAAATGCATTATAAAGATTTTTCTATTGTAAAGTCTGTAGTCAAATATTTAATATTTTATATGGGAAAATCATTTTCCTCTCCTGATTTAATGTAGCAAATTTTCTTACTACTAAAATATGCATTACATATAATTTTGCATTTAATAGCTGATGAATATCAAAATGTTCACGTTTCCAAAAAATAATCAAATTATATGTATTAATATATGCAAAACATTTTTAGCTTAAAATTTTTAAACATTAAAATCTTTTGTAGATGTGTGAGTAGTTCTGATTTTTGTAATTCGCTATAGACCTCAAGTTTGTATTATGAAAATAGCACCTGTAGCGTGTTAAAATGGTCTCTATTGGATTGAGAAAGGGCTCTGTTTTTCCTAAAAGGAGTTTAGCAGGCCTTAAGATTTAGGCAGTGAGCCCAACATTCTTATCATGTATGTGTACTCCTTCAATTTGGGGGCAATGTATTTCCATTTGCATTTTATAATTCAATACCAAATATTACTATGTGTAAAAAGTTCTACATTCGTAGAGTGCACATTTTTTTGAGAATTATAAAAATATATAGAACTACTTCCATACAAAAGTTGTTCATCCGCTAATGTAACCAATCATATTTCTTCTACCATCCTCTCTCTAGAGTTATCCAATGAGAAACACAGTTATAAAAACAGCACACTTTACACATGCTTTGGATTGTTGACAAACAAGTTATGAGTATGTTTGGTTGACAATTAGCTTTAAATTTAATATTTGGATTTGTAATGACAATATCGATTTTGAATTGTTGATTGCACTATGGGAAAGAAAATCTAGGAATTTTTTCCCCTTTTTCTGAAAAAAGTTGGAGCAAAGTAAAGGCATGTGTTCACAAATGGATATTACTTGATTGACATGAGCATATAATTTCTGAGAAATTAATTCTTCTGGAAGGATAAAATCTTTGGCTATCATAAAAAATGTTTCCAACTGTTTACTGATAAGACTAGAATTTCTGCTGTTGAAAAACGATGTAAGATTTCATCAGAAGTTAATGAAAATGTTGCTTTATAAACACACGTGTAACAGAGGGCAAAAGTAATCCTGCTTTTCAAAGTCAATTTCATATATTGTCAGAAATTTGTATTATATTCTAAGGAGAAAAATTTGTAAAAGAAAAACATTTCAAGAAAAGGGAAAATGTGAAACAAATTCAAATAATTTGTTTTATAATGCAGATCAGTTGTTAATATGCAGATCAGTTGAAAAAAAAATGAGGAAAATTTATTGCATCATTTAAGAAATCAGAATATTGTGGTCATAGAAGTTAGATACTATCTTCACATGACAAACATTATACAAAGTTTTTAACTGTAAAACCATGTGAATCTGTAACTTCAGAAAATCTCTATGAAAAGTTTTTTTAAAATATTATGTAAATAAATTATAGAAGACAGAATTATAAATAGTCTGCACTAAAATTTCTTTTTTTATTCAGATATTTAATAAGAATTTTGGTTGTGTGCTTTTTTTGTTTTCATTCAAAAATATTATGAATATCTATGAAATTATAGCTGGGAGTTCCATAAAACAATTTTTAATCCAAAATTTTGTATTGAACACATTTCTTTGATCAAAGACGTATGGTTTTTTTTTTTTTTTTTATCAAAAAAGGATTTCAATAGGAGTATTGAATATGTATTCTGTCAAAATGTTTCAGTGTATTGATAGACATTTCAGATATATATATATATTTATAGTTATTCACACATATATTGGTATTTTTATCCAAAGATCTTTACTCGATTTATGTAATATTTTTTCAAACACAAACACTTTTAATAGTAAGTGAAGCAAAAAAGCATTTTTTGAATTTCTAAATGGTCCTTGGAAATAAAATCCTAACTAATCCCTAATTTCAATTTTTAAACTTACTAGTTGATTTTCAAAACATACTATTTACATTATATAAGGAGAGTTTTAAAGCAATATATGTGTGTATCGTGTTTTTGAATTCTTTTTATAAATTCTTGCTGCATAAATTTTCTTTTCTATATTGTAAAATGATTTTAATTTATAATTTCAGGTTAAATGGCCTATTACTATGATGCTAGGTAAAAGTGTTCAAAGTGAATATTCTCAGATTTTTACATTCCTGCTACAAATTAAGTGCACTAAGTATTTGTTGGACAACCTGTATTCTCTGAGTAAGTTTTGTTATTTTTGCTGTTAATCCTTCATCATCTAGCAACAGCTAAATCTGTCCATATATTCTGACAAAAACAATCACTAGAAATGTAGGTGATATTAGGGTCTCTAAACTTAGACCTAAGCAGACTAGGACATGTTTTGGGGTGACTGGTTTTTGGTCAGTTGCATACAAAAGCAATTTTGTTGTAGAACTGATGCTGACAAAGGAGTGACATCAGAAAATGTTGCAAAATTGGTGTTCTGATATACACTATTTATATTCAAGAAAGTTAGAGATATCTGGCAAGGCATCAGTAACAAAGCAAATTATTTAAACTATTTTTCTTTTTCTCCTCTGCCATGGAAATAATGTTTGCATTTAACTTCACCAAATATTTTTATGATGAAGATTAATTCATGGTAAATCTATACAGAGGTCTTTAAAATAATTTTTAAAATATTAAAGATTGTGTTTTATTGAAAAACTATTTATTAATAATTATAAAATTAATTTATTTATTTATTAAAATTTATCGATTTATTAAATTTTAGAAAGTTTATTTTATAAAATTAGGTAGATTGAAGATATCTATCTCAAAAGATATAAATTAAATTGACAAAGGAAAAAATGATAAATTATATTGACAAAGGAAAAAATTGAGATAAGCCATAGGCTTTGCGAAAGATTTGAGAAATCTGTGACAGCATATAATTTGTATCAGCACTAAACATTTTTTTTTTTTAAGAAAAGGAAATAAATAAATTGAAAAAGTAAAATCTTACTTTTCTTATAGTTAAATGTACCTTTAAATTAATTTAGATATAATGCACAAAAGAACATATTCTATTTATATAGATATAAAATAACAATTAATTTTCCTTAAATATAAACTTTAATTAAAATTAATTTTGTTGCAGAATTATTATAGATTTTTAAAAATTCAGGAATGGATTATTACATTATTTAATTTCAATAAAATAATTTATAGGAAAATTTTAATTTTTTATGTTGTATTTATAGTTTGCTTGTGTGCATTTTATTTAAAAACTTATAATTATTATAAAAATTATCATAAATATTTATTTTTAAAATAATATTATATTCAAAGCAAAGATGTAATTCAATGAGTTTGTACAAATTTAGTATATGTATTGTTAATATAATATACACTAGTTTTGTTGGATATAATGATAATTATCAATATTCTTTAAAAAAATTATTAAATTTTAAAAATATGTCAAGAAATGAGTTTTAGTATAAATAAGTTAAAGAAAAATATATACATAAAGAAATCAAATGTTCTGTTGAATAAGCAGTCATAATTTCTCAAAACTGATATTGCTCATCAGTCAAAATGTAAACAAGAATTCAATATGATACAAATAAAGTTTCATTGGCTTAACAGCATAATGACATCATATATTTATGCCATAGTTTTGTCATGGTGAATTTGCTAGTGTAAAGGTTTATCAGCGTAATCGCTCTCATTTGCTAATGGCTTCTTCACTTGATGACACTTCTTGCAAGTTGGAAAAACTTTACAGCCGAAGTTAAAAGTTTATACTTTAAGACGACCACTGTTTAGTCTTGAAATTAGTGTGATATATGGACAACTCCCATTGTATAAAACCGTAAGTGGTACGTTTATTTGTAACATTTTCTGGACGGAATTTTAGAACAAAATTTGGAGTGCATGCGCTCAATACTGATAAGCCCTTTATGTTAAAAAACAAAAAAAAGTTACTATTGTATTCTGTAGAAGGTTTTGTTCTCTAACAAAAAAACAAAATTTGTGCAGTGCATTTTGAATTTTCATGAATGAATCTCAATGGAGTGTACTATTTATAATATTCTCTTTAAATTAATTGTATCTCTGTTTATCAGTGGACATTGAACTATTCATTTCAGAAACATGCTCTATGTGAGTAGATGATAAAGTTTTTCTTTTTGTGGGGATTTTACATTGAGTTTCATAAAGTCTTGGTGATATATAGATGGTGATCTTGGTGATATGTATTTCATCATTCATAATATTTTTAAAAGAAGCACAAGATTCCAAACTGATTAAGTTAAAATATTTAATTAATAAAAAAATGTTAATTCTGACAGGTCATGACATTATTCATAAAATGAAATAATTGATTTAAGCATCTCTTGACTCACTGAAATCAGGGAAAAAAATTGGTCATAATCATCTTTTTAAGTTAGAAAGCATTGTCACAGGCTATCAAAAAATCTTTGAAATATCTAATTTTGAATAATGACCCTTAAGTTATTATGCATTTGTGTTATTATTATCAATTAAATAATTTTGTTTCCATATGTCCTGGTTGTTTGTAATAAAATTATAACCTATTTAATTTTTGTTTTTTGAAAATTTTTTTGTAGATAAAATTTTTTTATTGATAAAATCAAGATAAAAAATTTTTTATCTCAGATTAATTTGAAATGATGTAAATATTTTCATTCAAAAAACAAAACTGCAAACAAATTTATTTATAATAGTAAATGACTCATTTATGTATGTTTTGAAATGTCAAAATTTCTGCGTATTTTACAAATGTTATATGTTTAATTGAAAACTAAAAGACTATGAGAAGTGAATGGCTTATTCATTTCTCTAGTGACCCTTAGATTTTTTTTTAAATAAAAAAAATATTGAGCAGCAAAATGTTTGTTTTAGAATCAAAGAATTTATGCATTAAATTTCAAGTCTCTGAAGTAATTGGAATCAAGATAAAGTTCTTACTACTGAGAAGATACGAACATGGTGAAAAACAGAGCTTTTCAAAACATTTTAAAACATGAATTTTTTTACATGAAGTAATTTTTGTAAGAAAAAAATTACAGTTGAAATGAACTCAGTATATCAAGTCACTTTCAGGAATACTTTCCACTAATTAAATTCCGAGTTATATATTCTGTTTATCTGAAAATTGTAGTTCCTAATTTTAAAAATAACTATAGTGTTATAAACATTTTTGTGCAAAATGTTTTTTGGGATGCAAAATCACTGTACATTAATTTTGAGTTTATATTATATATTGTGGAAAACATCCCTAATAATTTTAGGGGTCCTTTTAATAATAAAAACATAAAAATAGGGTTTAAATCTTTATTTGTTGACTTGTAGTAGTAGAAAATTGTGCTGAAGGAGAAAAGCTGATTTCATCTTAGTGTCTTAGATCTAACTTTAATCAGTTCTAAAACCCAAGTTTCTTTGTTATAAGACTATTTACTTTTTTGTAAAAATGTTAGATTCTTTTGACCATTGTATCACAGGATTTACTTTCAAATTTTTAATACCTCAGTTTTCCTATGTTCTTGATTAAAAAAAAAAAAATCTATGCAAAATTCATTGATATATTTTCAAATACCACTTATATCTCACAGTTTTTTTTCTAAATTTGCTTCCTTGAGAAATATTCAAATGTTAACTTTTCTATAGAAATGCCTCCAATATATTTATTTCTGTGTGTTATCGCTAAACATTGAATTAAAAAACAACTTTGAAAATGAAAATTATATCTGTAGTATATTAAGAATAGTCAATCTAAAAAGCACTATTTATTTTTGGTGCTGAAATATAAGATTTTGTGACCCATCCATGGTAAGTTGATAGCTTTGCATGAAGTGTTAAATTAGGATTCATTTAATTTATTAGAAAGGAATAAAAATTGGAATTGTTGATTAAAAATATTTTATAAAAATAGTTTAAGTTAAGTTATAATGTTAGCAAATGGAGCAAAAGTTGAAAGTTCATTCATGCTATTACAGCTGGTAAGGTAATACTTCTTCAGTTGATTACAGTGAGTGTATAATATATTAACATTTAATTTATAGATAGAATTCTCATTGTAATGAAGTAACTTAGTCAATTTTAAAAAGAAGTAGGTTAGTTTTCATTAGCCATTTTATACTTATAAAATTTTTAAGTGTTTTATATAGAAAACATTCTTTAATAATTTCAAAATGTGTCTCTTTTAGGCTTATGCAAACAAGGGAAACAGTCATGTCCCCAAAAATTGCTACTTCAACACGATGTCTCAAGAGAACATAAGATGCATGGGATGCACATAATAAGAATGAGGCTCATGTTCTTTGTCAATGGTTTGCACAATTATATAATGACTAGGGTAATGTTCTCTCTTACATTTTAATCAAACGGGTCCCCTCCCCCCCAATTTTGAAAATTTGGATTATTTCTTTAAATTCAGTCAATGTGAGTTTCATATTACTTTACATCCTTATATTGTGTTTATTCTTTGATTATGTTTATAGTGTAAAATATTTAGTTTAAAATTGAATTGTTAAATTCAAAACTCTCTTAAGAATTATTTTTATCCTCTTTTTAATATATTTATTTAAAAAATAGCCGTGTATTGATATTTACAAGGATTGGAGTTGTCCTGATTTTTCAAACTAAATCCTGGAATTCCTGTGCAAGTTTAATTTTATTTAATAATTGAGTTTTTTTTTTATATTTTTCAGGAATAAGTTTTCCTGACTGGGAAATATATTTTCTTTTTCAACTGCATGTTGTGTAATAGAGAAAAAAAATAATTTTCACCTTTTTTAATTTCCTGGAAATATGGTTGCTCAACATTTGCAATTTCCTCATTTTTGGCCATTGGCCACAAATATATGATATCACAAAAGTTTAGGTTTGGGCGTACCAATTAATTCTATTATATGCCTTTACAAACAAAGGATTCTATTTTTAATAATGCATTACAATTTATGATATTTGTGAAATAGCCGAACTATTCATCAATGAAATCATTGAGATTTGCTTATTGCATCATTTTTAACAATTTTAATCAGTAAATTTTCAAACATTTGTTAGTGAATTTCAAATTTATGTATTTTTCTATTAAATGTGGGTAAATTCTTAGAATACATGACATGGTTGAACGATTTTTAAAAGTATTGTCAATGGTGAAATGAGACATTGCTGCCAACTACGAAATAACGTTTTTACTATTCGCGCCAAAACTTTACTTCAATGAAAACAGAAAACGATTATCTTAAAATAAAAAATATATAAACATACTTTGAAGAAAAGATTATAAAAATAAATTAATTAACGACATGAAAGATAAATGAATAAATAAAAATAAGACAAATAACATAATTAAAAACAAATCGAGAATTATATATTGTAAATTTTATCAGCCTCATAAATGTCACCAAACATCATTAATGTAGCCAAATCTATGGTGTTATGTATACTAGCATTAAGCCTAAATATGCCCTGGGAAAGAAAATTTTAAAGATAAATGGTTCCAACTGCAAAATGAAAATAAATGCTATATTAAGATTTTCCCCACCTATATACATAATATTAGTTCCTGTATACATATTAGTATTGGGCTCCAGCAGTTAATAGAAACTGGTGGGTCTTCATAACTTAGAAACACGGATCAAGTAGAAGACCCCCAATAGTTGACCTTCCAACTCCATAGGCATCATTTCACTGATGCCAAAGTCTTGTTTAACTTTTCAGAATGCTTTGTGTGCAAAATAAAATTTAGCATTTCAAATATGTATTTTCAATAAGTACCTTTCATACGCAGATATAACAAAACACAAGAAAGCTGTGAACCGTTATAAAAACCAAACACTATTTATCATCAATTCATCTAAAACTTCTTCTGAATCGTCAAAATTGAGCTCAGTAACAAATCACAGCTTACCAAAAAGGATAAAAGAGAAGATAATTAAGATAGAGACCAAGCTTGATTTGAAAGTAATAAAAAAGAATTATTTTTCTTTTTTGAATGATTTAATGAATATTTATGGTAAATCATTTGATGATTTGATCATATCAAAAAGTGAATGTCAGTTGAAAATCCAATATGTGATTAATTTTGAACTGGTAATTTTGAACACTTATTTCAAACCTTTTGTATTAGGATATTGTCACTTCATATTTTGCTTGTATGTTTTGATGAAGCTGTAACAAAATAAACAAAATATTTATATATCATATTAGTCTGACAAACAAAGAAGAAATATATATTGTAAAAATTTTAATATATTTTAATGAGAATGATGGTTTAAGTTTAAACAAAGTAGTTATCAATGGATGGGATAAAAGTTGATTAGTTGTTTTAAAGCATGTAAGTAGCAGGAAGCACAGTCTTTCTTGAATTCTGAAAATACCTTAGTTTCATCATGTTCTTTGAATTCTTTTGAAACTCCTACAAAAATGAAATATTTTCTTAAAAATGCAGTTCTCAAACGATATTTTAGAAAAAAAAAATCATCATCTAACAAGTTTCTGTATGTTTAGTCAACAAGTTTTTTTAAAAGGTCATAAAATTGATTAAAAAAAAAAAAAAAAAAAAAAAAATCATGTTAATTGTGGGTATGGTTGAATCAAATTCAATTAATCACATGGCCTCAAAATTATACCAGTTGTGTCAGAGATAAAAGAGTTAAGGCTATAGACTGGGTGTGGTAAAAGGTTAGATTGTTCGTTAAGTGGTGTATTGAAACATTTTGAAATATGTACAAAGTAGGTTATTGAAGTACAAAAGCAACATTAAATTATTGTGAAGCAAAACTTCAATAATGTGGTCCATGGTGTAAGACTTTTTAAAATAACAAATTTTAAATTACAAGGTAAAAAATTACTTAGCATTTTTTAAAATAATTTTTGAAGAAATTCCTGGAGGATAAACCAAGTTTTTGCCGTGATGGCTTTCTAAAGAATTGGATAGTGTTACAGTTAGAAAATGGCGTTTTGTATCAAATGTGTACACTGCGACAGTAGTGTATTTTGGGGAAAATTCAGTATTCCAAATAATGGATTTGCCGAAGTAAAACGCCATGATAGGCAAAAATATTAACTAAAGTTTTCTTATAAATTTCATCATGATTCATTCAGGATTTTTGATTCCATTAAAACACTGAAACAAAATAGTTCTGATTTGATTCCTTTTCAACTTAGTCACAAAGGCATAAATTTTATAGTCCATGTATGTTGAATGAAGCAATTTTTCTTTAAAATCGTGCAATGATACAATTGATATTTCAAAGGCTATTAAGACTTTGAAATCGCCTTGAATATGCAGTTGAAATAGAAAAATATGTGTTAACATAACCACTCAGGCTCTACATCCATATTTTTAAAATGAGTTGAAAGTGTTTACTGAAAACCATGACAATTCACTAACAATTTCTTTTGATGAAACTTAATATGCAAAAGTCTTACCACATGAAAATGCAGGCTCTGAACTGGGCTTGTCATTAAATAATGCTGTGGTAACTGAAGAACTAAACCTGAATAATTTTACAGTAACAATTATCTAATCAGACATTCATAATTTTGATGGGAATTGTTAGGTGCACTTATGATTTGTGTTGCAGATACACATAAAAGTTTTAAAGTAGAAAATAAAAGACTTTTCATTTTAAAGAAAAAATGAGTAGCAGAGGAATTAAAAAGAAAAAAGGAAATGGAAAAAAAAAAAAAAAAAAAAATCAGATGATGTTATTATGATGATGATGCAGATATTTTAAAACTTATTTTACATTTTTCAAAATTAGAAAGAATAAAGCAGATTTCTTTGGCTATGATTTTTGAAGGTAATGAAAGATTATCTAAAGCAATAAAAAGGAATAAAATAAAAATAAGTATTTACAAAAATTAATATCTGAAGATTCTTCATATCTTTAACTGAGTAATGAATAAGCTAAAATCTATTCATGAAAAGAGATTCCTTAATGAAGAAACTGTTTAAATTTAATAATTCTTAGTTTATATAATTTCATTTATACCTATATACATAAATATATACACTATTTTCATAAAATTTTTCAAGTTAATTGTAAGTAATTATTTTCTTAAAACACTTACTATAAGTAAATTATAGAATTTAACCACTTTCTAATTCAAATTTTAATAAAAATTTTCAGAATTCATATTATTTATTTTCATTTTTATATGAGATGTTACTCTTCAAGCATTATTTATAGTTTCTTATAATTTTAAATTATATGAACTTAAATGTTGAAAATAGTGTTTCCATTGTGTCAGGTGTTAATATTTGGGATTAATTCCTTTATCATTTATATATTCCATTTGCAAATTCTGTTTGGCAGTATGAAAGGTTTAATATGTGAAACTATTAATAAATTTTAATTATGTAAATATTTTCTAACATTGCTAACAGTATTTTACTAATTAATGAACTGAAATGATTTTAATGCTACTGATTCTTCTATACTTCTTAATAATAAATAATTATAATAAAAGTATTACAGCTGCAATATTTGAAGCTAATTTTATTACACTGATTTACATTTATTACATTTAGAATTGACTAATGTTATTTAATAAAATTACTGTATACCAGTTAATTGAAGCTTTTATTAAAAATACAATTTGGTTCTTAGGAAGTCAGTTATAAAGATATTAATAAATGTGAGTAAATATTCTTTAGCAGTTATGAATATGAAATTTTATAATTTGATTTTTATCTTAAATATTATTACAGTACTGTTTAAAAGATAAAGCTTATTACTTCATACAATTTCAATAAACCAAATTAAATTTTACAAAAAGAAAAAATATTTTCTCACTGTATTTTATGTACTACACTTATACTTCAAGAAGTATAAATAATTTTTGTATAAATTTTGTGTTTAATAATAATGGTCAAATAACTAAAAACATTAGATTTAACATTTGATTGTATTCATTAATTTCGTTAAATTATTAATAAAGCTAGGATGTTAATATATTTTTTTAAAGAATAAATGCTTCTTTTTTAAATTTTGATAGTTACTTTATTATTTCTAAAATTTCCCTTTAGTTTTATTATTTTATTTAATTCCTAAATTTCCTTCCTAATATTTCATTTCTGAGTATTGCACATCCAGCAAGATTTACTAACTATGCCTAAGCCTTGGAAAAGATTAGGAATTCATAAAATGAAATTTAATTATGTTAAGTAAATTCAGTTAAAAAAAATTTTTAGTTACTATCTTAGTATTATGGTTAATGTTAAAATCTTCAAACAAAAACAAATGTAAGACAAAGCTCAATTTTATTGACTAATGATGTATTTAAATCTGGTAAAGTAAGAATTCTTAAATACATAAGAATTTTTTATTTTCTGAAGCTTCAGAGTTTTGAAAATAAAAAGTAACTAAATTTTTTTAAAAAAAAAATGATCAATATTTGAAATGGCGATAGGAATTTTTAAATTAAGAATTGTGTTTTTTCTGAACAAAATATATTACTTGATGTATAATGATTGAAAAAAAAGAAAATCTTTGAAAAGATTGTAAATTTAACTTTGAAATTCTTTTTAAATATTTTTAATTTTTTAAGATTGTTGTTAAATAAAGTTTTTTATATCGAAAAATTAAATTAGATCTTTATTTCAATCAAATGAACATTGCAAAATTTAAAACCTTAATTGTATGCATATTAAAACAACTTCATTATTAGCATTTTGATATTAAATTTCAATTGTTATCATGAAGGAAAAAAAAAAAAAAAACATTTTCAGTAAGTAGTTGAATATTAAGTATTTCCTCTACCTTATATATCAAAAAATTATGCTTATATTCAGAAATCGTATGTGAAATATGCATTATGTATGAATTAATCAAAACAAACTAGTATATTGTACAAGGAAAGGAAAGGAAAGTGAAGCAGTTTGTCTTGAAGAAGTCAAAATATCCTTATCTATTAAGAAGTATGAATGAATTTTAAAAAGATAAAAGGAATTGCTTGTGTTGTGCAGCTGAAAACATTTCTATAATGCTTTAGAAAGTGTCATTTGTTTCTCATAATACTTGTGATATGAGTGATGTTTAAATTGGGCTAATAATGCTGTTGCTAATAAAGAATTTGCATCTTTTTCACAATAAAGTATAAACTGCTCTATTAAGCAATCAAGGTTACATATACAGTTAAAACGGAATATTATTTAATTACACATGAATGCAAATAATTGTGTAGTACAATTACTATTGTTGTTACATTACACATTTTTCTATATTAAGTTCTCTTAATTATCCTCTGTTACTAATAAAATATTTAAAAGCAACTTTTTATGAAATTTATTCCTTTCTAAACAAGCATTAAATATGTTATGCTGATTTTTAACTATATAATTGTTTATATTTGCTTATTTGTTTCATAAAGATATTTTTAAAAATATTCTGATATTTCTAGAATTTTATTCCTGAAAAAAAAAAAAAATTCCTTATTCTTAGCGCTGCCTTAATAACTCTAAAATAGACTTTATTCCATACAAAATTTGTGATCTCACAATTAAAGTGCATGTAGTTTTTATGTCTAGATTATTAATTTTATCTTTATAATGTGTGACTACTAATTCTAATCCTTTTGGCTCAGTGGTGTTGTGCTAATTTTTTTTTTACCGGAACGCGTATATATAATTATATAGACAGTGCCAATACTGGGTTGGCAGCCGCTCTGTGCGGTCTCATGTCCCAAATTTAACAACGGGGGGGGGGTGATTTTCCGTGATAATCCTGACAGTGACGGTTTTTTTTTAGGTCTCATATCCCAAAATTGACGACTGGGGGGGGGGAGGATTGCCCCCAAATTTCGCCTGTCGCTTCAGTATGTGGTACTTTTCAACATGTCTCTCGCGGGCAGAAATGTGGCCGGGAAGGGATAAGTGCATGTTGGAGGCATGCTGCCTCAATGTGCGGCTAGCCTAACACTTTTTAATCGACACTTTGAAGTAGGTAGCGTGCATAGAATATTTTGCTAACAGTAGTACTTATTAATCTTATTATTATATTGTATTGGTTCGGGTTCAGTTCAAACCCTTGTTTATAATAATACATATAAAAATTCATCAAAAATTAGAAAAAAAAATCAGCAATTCTTTTTAATTTTTTTTCAATACGTCAGCCAATTCTCGTTATCAGAAATCATCTTTAGTTCCGGAACACGTTCCTGTCCAAAAAGGAAGTACCGGAACGACGCTCCGGAGCGTTCTGTCTCGACAACACCACTGTTTTGGCTAGCTTGCAAAAAACTCTTAATAGTTTCTTTATTTATTGTATTATTACAGAGTCAGCAGTTTTTCATAGAGTACCTTTCTTTATTTCTTTTCTTATCCTTCAGCATTTATTTAAAAAGTGAACATCTGAGCAATAATTTCTATATTACAAACAGTTAAATCCAACATATCACTATTTGTTTCATTTTCATCTATCATTTTGTTTCCTTTGTTATTTTCCTGTGTGGCACACTCAGATTAAAATTCCTTGAATTTAGCATTTGATGTTTGTGCTTTCTTATTAATTTATGGTACCCACAGTTATATTATATAGTTTTTCAATTGTATATTATTCTTACAATTACAAATAAATTCTTTCAAATTGTCAAATGAATGGTTTGTGCACTGACTTTCTGTTCCATAGTTCATGAGTTCAATTCTTACAGTAGTTAGAAATTCACTTTAAACTTGAAATCCTCTACTAATAACCTTTCATACATAAAAGAATCACAATTTAGAAAGGCAAAACTAAATGAACACTGTGTATTCCTTTTACCTTTTACCTTTTGAATATTTAAAAATTCTAGAAGCTGTCAAAAATGGTATTGGGTTTTTGCAAGTTATATTATAATAGTGTATTTAAAAATAAGTGCTTAAAAACATTTATAAAATGAATAAGAATATATTCTATTTGTTTGTGAGTTAATTGTTCCTCCTTTCTCTCCTGTAAAGTAAGACAAATAATCTTTTAAGTAAAAAAGTATTACTGAAGTGAAAAGCTCTTGCAGTTTTAAAATATAAAATTTAGTAGCTTGGAACTTTCACCATGAATTGCTTAAAATGTTACAAGGAATGTAAACCACACCAAAACTTTAGCCTTTCCGTATTATTTAATTTATTAAACAAAATAAATTGAAATCTTGTTATAAATGATTTTTGTATTTTATAAAAACATGCATTATTTAGATTTTATTTCAACTAATAATTTAAAAGTTTTTATAAATAAAAATAATTGAATTTATCATTGAATTTTTTCCTTTCAATTTTAGATATTACACAGTTTTGGTCTTGAATTCCATGATGCGATAGAAAAAGCTGAGACTGTTGAAGAAATGTTTGGAATCCACAAGAATTACTTAAAATCCCTTCATGAGAGATGCCTCTTGGATAGACGCATTTCCTTCATCAAAGATCATATATTTGAAATCCTAAATCTATGTTACAATTTTCAACAGCTGTGGTTGAAAGGAGTGGATGAAGTGAGGTACAGAATTGAATTAGCTTTGTGTTGACTTAAATATATTTTAGTGCATGTTTATTAAACTACACAAAACTGATAATTTTTTTTATTGAAACAGTACTTAAGTGCATTATTAACAGATTTATAATTTTTTCCAGTATTGTGGAATTGAGAACAATAGAAAATAAGTTTAGCAATGTTAGTAACATTTTGATTTGTTGTTTCACCAAACCACTTCGAAGAGGAACATACCTTCATTGTAAGTGAATGGAATTTTGCTCCTAAAGATAATTTTTCTTATGCATTATTATAATTATATGTATATACTTATATTATGTTTTACAGTATAAATTTATTAATGAGTTTAGAAATTAATTAATTATTAACATACGCTACTATATTTCTTTTTAAAAATTTGCTATGATATGGCAAATTTTTGTGTAAAAATATTTTATCAAAGCTATGCATTCAAACAATTGACGTTCTCTAGGTATTTCTACATAGGGCTTTAAAAGAGTTAATATTCCATGAGTATGATAAAGGCAAAACTCCATCAATCTTTGTGGATTTAACAAAATTATTCAAGAAGTTCAATATGTTGGACAATTTCTTTTTAGAATCTTAACAGAACTAGATTAAACTTCTGAACACTATCCAGATATTCAATTTTAATTGTTTGATTAATAAACTATTGTATAATAATACACTTATATCCTTAAGTTGGGTGGATATTTTGAGAATGAGGGAATATGATTCGACAATTATATTTTTACAGAATTTTCTCTTGCTGGGAACATGAGAAATTTGTACTAATTGCAAATTATTTCATGGTATTTCAGTTATGAAAGATTTATCTAAAGAATAAATATAGAAAACATTTTGTAGTGACATCAATTTTTACCCCTTGTTATTATGTGATAATTTCTTTACACCTGGGAGTTTCTGAGCTTTAAAATTTAGGGAATCAATCTTAATGACGTGTTTAGTTTCAATGTAGTCTAATCAAAAATATTTTAGAAGTGCTGATCAATTTTATGTTTTGCTGATGAATCTATGCTAGAAAACTAGTTATTCCCAAAATGGGTTTATGCTTGTTTCCTTATTGCAACAGGACCTTGTTCAGTTGTTTTTTTATGGTCTATTACTTCTATTAATCATTAGTTAGATTATTTATTCTTATATTCTTAAAGTTGTTTGGGTTTTTCCCAACAGCCAAACTAGCATTTTGATGGTTAGCATTCAGTTCAATAGTTCATGAACTAGATTTGAACTTCTGTTGAAAATATTTGTAGAAGTTCAGAATTTACTTTAAACTCCTTATCAAATGAATGAGCCTTTGAGTACTAAAAGTCAAGCTATTAAACTGAGAAGTTAAGTACTGCCCTTTAAAATGGTATATTTGGAAAATGATTTCAGGTTTTGCATAATTTTTAAATTTTCTTTATACTAAATAATTTTATACTAAAAACTCTAAATACTAAAAAATTTTCTTTAGTATGTTTGAAAAAGGAATCTGATAAACTTTTCTTTCATTTCTTTAGAATTCTGAAAGAATTATGAATGTTAATGTAATGAAACATGGAAGCCTTAGTAGGTTATATATAATTAAATTATAATTTTTGAAGCAAAATACAAATCCTGTGGGCAATGAATAAAGAATTTTCAACTATTCATCTTACAGTTGTAATTTTATTATAGATGAATTATATTACAGTATGATTAAATTGTAATATCTGTAATTTTTAAGTAGTTATTAAAACTTCGGATTGGGAAGTTGTAAATTGTATTTAATGTCTCCATTCAGTGTCACTCCGGAAATGGAGTTAGAATTTCTTAAGTTTGTTCTAAGAAAGGAATATTACTGTTAAACCTTTTTCTTCCCTGTTAATATTTTTGGATTACCTTTAAGCTTCCTTTAGGTTAACATCACAAAATATTTAATTCTAAAATAGTGGTTTAAAATTTATCCAATTATTTAGAAAAGTGAATTAAAAATATGCATTCATAAAGTGTTCAGAATGAAAAAAAATTTGCAAAATGAATAAAAATTTTATTGTACTTATTACGACTTGACTGATGAATATTTTGAAAATAAAATCTGTTCATAACAAGTATTATGTTTGTGATTATAATTGTGTTTTTATTTTGGTAAATCAAATATTAAATATGAAGAATGAAAATAAAATTTTATATTCTTCTTTCCCTTGCATACTATATAAAATAGTGATTTTGGAAGGAGTCTTTCTAATTGTTTTAGAAGCTGCATATTTAGTTATTTAGTATCATTTTTGCTTTAACATTTATTTTTTATGTGCATTTTAAGACTAATACATCACAGTTTCATGAGTCCATATCTATTGCAAAATTTTAGAATCCAGTGAAACATGATCATTAATTTTTAATTTGAAAAGAAAAATAATTTTTAGTATAAAACTAGCAATGTAAACCAATTTTATACCATTACAACTGTCAATTAGATTTACATACATGTTAATATTTTATAGTTATTGTCATGTATACAATTTACTGCATTAGTTTTATAAGTGCTTAATTGTTAAAAGTTTAATTAATTTCTGTATGTTTTCTTTCAGTGGAAAGTCTTGTGAACACCATGCTCTCCAATTCTCACTCTTTGCACGTTTTTGACGAGGAAAACTGATGTTGATCAAGAAGAAATCAGTTCAAGAGCAACTATATTTTACATAGATTCAGATATTTCTTGTAATGAAAACTCATTGCATTAAAAAACAAAAATCGTGTTATGGGATTGCACTGAAATATTTATTTGTGTTATATTTACAATTTAAATATATCTTTAAATTAAAGGGATTCCAATAAGTGTTCATTTTCATCTGTCTATTTTAAAATTCATTGTAGATTAATGAATTTTCACTGTTTAGTGAATATTTATTTTAAAAAGCAGAGATTTTGCTTAATGTAACTGCTTATTATTACTTTATTTATTATATTAATGTAATAAATAAAAATTGTACAAATGTAATTACTAAAAATGAGCGATATGTTGCTAACAAACTGACTCTTTGTTTTAACATAAAAATTTATATCTATATATACTGAATTTTTTAAATTAATTATTTTTTACTAAATTTTATTAAACTAATACTGTAGAATGTTGAAAGTAAAGCTATTAAAAATGGAGAAAAAAACTTAATCAATACTTCAAATAAACAAAAATATATCTATCACAATAAATTCCAGGTGAATTTAATATCATGGGCTTGAATGTATGCTTAAAAAATAAGACAATAAAAATGTGCCAAATTAATATTCACAAGTGTAATTTAAATTAGCCTCTCGTTTTAAAAGGAAGATCTCATCATACTGTCAAGTTTCTCTTATGTGTTTGATACATTTAAATTACACAAAAATCTTAATCCCTTATTGAGAAGTGTTTCGATGCCAAAAACAAAACAAAGTGTTTGATATATTTCTTAATAAATACATTTGTATATAAATTTTTCAGATGTATGTTGATTCCCCCCCCCCCCCCCCTCCAAAAAAAACTTATCCTCAAAATAGGCTTATTCGCTATAGTCTCTCTTACTAAATTCTATGCATTGTCAGTAATTTACTATACTTTAATTCTTATATCACAGTTGCATGATACTCTATTAAAGAAGCTGTATTTAGTACATGCTTTAAAATATTCATTAATATTTTCTTGGATATTTTATATTAAATTTGTTAGTGTTGGAAAGGAAGAAAGTCATGAAAAGATACATGTAAATTCAAAACTGTGAAGAAAAACATAGCTTTATAAAATAATGTGTAAAAATTGTTAAAATAAGATCTGTTATTCTTTTATATGACATCACTTGGTGTAAGAAAATTCTGCGGAAGCTTGACATTAATATATATGTGTATATCTCTCTCTCTCTCTCTTTTTTTTTTTTTTTCCCCCTCCTTGACACCATATTTTACAGCCATAAAGAGCAGATTAAGCATGTTTGAACAATTTTCATCTGTATAAAAAAATTTGATTCTAATTTATTTTTTCTAAATTATGATAAAACATGCTTATTATTTGTAATTATTTTGCTTTCATTTTTATCAATAATGTATACTTAGTGTAAATATTATGTCAATAAAGGCTTAGAAGAAATGTCTCATGTGTTTTCTAAGCATGAGCAATTTATTATTTTATTTGATTGAGTATATTAAATTATTTTATTTGAGTATATAATAATCTACAATTATGTAGATTCCTTTTTTATTGATTTTCAATGTAGAATTTTATCTGTAACTTTGTTTGATATTTGTTTAAAATAAATTCTTGTTAGTTGAATTCTGTTTTGCAAATTATTCCAATTTCTTCTTTTAATCCAATTTAGTAACTTATCATGTGAGTAAAAATGGATAACAGCTTAAGAAAATCAGTCTAAAATATCCATTCAATGGAATAAAAACTCAGCTATTAACTACAAAAATGAAAATATTTTATTTAAATTTCATTATTTCAATTTTACGTATAATTTATTTACAATGAGTAGAAAAATATTCCAAGTATGGTTTTCATATGTCAAATCGGCATTTTTAGAAATAGCAAAAGAATTTCTTTAGAGTGCATGTACCATGCATTTAAAGAATATTGCAATAAAATATATTTTTGTTAGGAGTTATTTTTTAACATATTTTTGTTATTTCTTAGTTTTATATAAATATTGATAGTATTAGAAAAAATATATAATTTTTTCTATAACTCGAACTGAATATCTATATAACAAAATGTACAAATAAAATCGTTAGTCTATCATAAAATGGTTTGTTTGAGGTTGAATCGAGCACAATTTACAAAATGGAGTGATATTTATATCAGTATGTTTGTAATTCCAAATATAAAATGTTTCACTTCAAAATTTCAATCACAGCGTTTGTAATTTATTTAAAACATAATAAACGTTATTTGAACTCTTCATAAAGTTGCTAACCCAGAACGCATTTGCCAGTGTCTTACATGGACGCGCTTTTTTTTATCTGGTGTTATTTCACTTCTGAAGCCCATCTGACAACCGTTCCAGTAAAAATAGATTACATTATAATGAAGCTTATTTCACATAGATGGCGCATGGAAAGCTTTTTTATCAGTTTTTCCAAAAAAGCGCATGTTTTGAGAAGTTAAACGATGATGTAATCAATATAAAGATGTAACATTTTGGTTCAGAATTGTTTTAAAAAAGAAGTGTGTGATTCTTTTCCTTCTTTTAAAAGTATCATCTATGCATATTTGCTGGAAAAAAAAAGAATAAACGTACGATATAGAATCCCTCATTCCTACAGTAATTTTTGCTTAAAAAAGGTAACGATTTTGGTTTTCAAAAAATCGAAAAGAATTCTTATTTGTACAATAATTTTCTCAGTATGTATGCAAATGGTACATTGGGATGTGGATGGAAGAAGTAGTGATTTTTAATTATTTCATGACTAAAAGTAATTTTCACATAGCACTCAAATTTTAACGTACATTTACTTCAGATCTAATTTCAAGTTACAAAGCAACGTTTAGAATAAAGCTTTAACAAAAGTATTTTTCCAAATTACAATTTTGCCTTTAAATTTTTATTAAAGATTTAATGACAATGATTAACAGATTTTCTACCAGTTAAATTCTTTTGTTGTATATTAATTTACTTTTTTACTCAAAAATCATGTTTTCACTAAAAAAAATAATTTCTTTTTATCTATTTTAAAATTAATATAAAATCTTAACATAACTTTCTAACATCCTTTTGATGTTTCTATAAAGAGATTGTAAATTTTAAACAAATGTTTCAAATTATTAGAGTCAATAAGACCTCCCTAAAATGTGCTATTGTCATTTATAAGATATCTGGTGACAAATGTAATGTGCTCCTTTTCGAATTTTAAATTATAATTCTAATAATCTAACCTTAGTAGTTCTCCAAACTGATAGCACAGAAGCTGCCTCTTAAAATTATTTCTAAAAGTTCGAAACAAAATCTTTATTATTTTTTTTTTTTACTTATATTGTCATTGCTTTTTTATTATTAATATAAAAGCCTTGATTTAACTAATTTTTGTACTTGGTTTCTCTTTTGATTTGATCAGTATAAAGTGTGGAAATGTTTTTTACTTATGTTCAATGAAAAGAGGTGTTTTTTTTCTAAAGTGTTTTTTTTTAAATCTGGGGTATGAACTTTATTCAGTGTTCTTTATAAAGATAATACAAATTTAGAACAATGTATTCTCAAAACAAAAATATAATTTAACTTAATAAAACTAAGACAATTGAAAAATTTAATTCTTTTTTTATGATTTACTTTGTGTGAAAAATACTTAAAAACATGTTTTTTGTGTGTTAGAAAGCATAAAAATTTTGATTTTTTATAATGCTAAATGTGACAGATAAATAATAATGACAATTTTTATTTTTACAATAACTTTATACAGTAATTAATATATTTTAATAAGTACACATTTTTCCAGTAGTTTGTAAATATAATTTTTTTAGTGTTTATATAAATTATTGTATTGTTTGCAATAATTACTATGTATAAAATTTGAGACTTATTTAACAGTCACAGTAGATTATTGCACACATTTTCAGCTTTAACAATATTAAAATAAGAGACTTACCTTGAGAGGGGATAATGGTAAGCCATGTTTGTGTATATATGGAAAATTAATTGTTTAGACTATAGCAAAAGCTATTCATTATATAAGAGTAAATCTTTCTTATAATGAATCCGCAAAAATTTTATCTTTAATGAAACTAGTTCTTTTATTAATTTTGGTAAAAAATATGCGTTCTGTATCGTTAAAATATTGCATGGTACCAAACTTTTATTTATTTACTTTAATATGAAAACAGAAACTGCAATTTATGCATTCGATAAGCTGTTTTTAAAGATCAAATATAATTTTCGTTCAAATAATTTTAGTTTTATTTTAAAAAAAAAACTAGAGCTATTTTTTTTATTTTGATAAAGAATAATTCTAATTTGTATTCTTCAAATGTTCTATTGCATCAAACTGGCATTTAATTTTTTTTTTATCTTTTTTTTTATAAAATCATTAAGCAGAAACATAAGGTTTCACAAAACTTTTTCCTTTTATATTTACTAAATATCATAAAATATTTATATAATTTTCAATAAAATGATGTTACAAAAATTATGCAGATTAAAAGTTTGCGTATTAAGATAAACTTAACATTATAATTATTTGTATACGTCCTATTCAAAAGCAATAACTAAATATAATCTTTTTTTGCATTTTTATTTATAACTATTTCATTCATAACTTAGACACATTTTTGTAAATGAATTCAGTAAAGATGAAAACACTAAATAGTAAAAGCAGTGTAAAATGTTATTAGTTTTTTCCCCACAAACGTTGATTTGTTCTTTGAACTTAAAAAATAATTGTTCTTAAGAAATAATTTTAATTTTCTGAATTCTATTCAGTTATTTATTTATGTGAAAAACATTTTCATGGTCTTCCACTTCTCAGGATATAAAAGAAGTTTTAGGTGAACTTTTACAGTTAAATGTAATTTTTTGAAGAGTGATAATGTGCTGTTCATATGTTGCGATGACGTGTGACATTATTAACATATTACAAAAGTATAATTATCTCATTTGTCCTGTATAAAACTGAGCAAATTTAAGCCTATTCAGCTCATAATGTTTGAAAATTTCCTAATAGGATCATGTTTCATCAACTTCTCATTTACTTCTAATTTATTTTGTTTTTTATGGAAATAGAATTTTTACACTTAGAGTTTCAACCTATTACTTTCTATTATCAAAATTTTCTTGCATTCCAATTTAGAATTGATTAGAATTTATATTCCTTTTTAAAATTTTCATTTCTTAGTTTCTAATTTGTTGATTCTTTGTATATTTCGTTTCTTAATACCGTATTTTATGCAATTGTCATAAATTTTGTCTTATGCCAAACGGTAGAGAAATGCAACATTAGATTATTAAAAAAATATTTATATGATTTGTTTATTTATACACATTTTACATTTTAAGTATCAAAATTTCAGGCATAACTTTGAAATCCTCTTTTTAGACATCGCTTCAGAATTTAGATTTACAAAATCTATGTCAAATAAAATAGGCTAGATTTTGTGTATTTTATCATAATTAGAATGATCATACCTGCTAGTATACATATCTGGAGGATCACAATTTATTTTACTCCCAACATTTGGAAGAAAGAATATATTTATCTGTGTTGGATTCTTTATAATTTAATATGATAATACTAAAATAAATATAGAATGGATTTATTTCAATTTTAAATAAAATAAAATGGATTAATAGTTTCATTAGTAGCAGATATATATATTTTTTTTTTTAAAGTTTAAAGTAGGTTTTGAAAAATATCATCCTGATCTCTTTAACTGTTTTCCAGAATATAAAGTATAAAAGAATCTTGCCTATAGTATGGGTTCAATTTTCCACTTAGGAGCTTCTGTTTAAATCTAACAGGATTAGGAAAGATGTACACTAAATCTAAGTAATATTAGGATAGTTATGGAACACTAATTCGGATTTGCATATTAAAAAAAGACAACTGATAATTTAATGGATGACTATTGCATTCATGATATTTTCTGAGAAATTTTTTTCTTTCCAAAGCAAGTTTTTTCCCATTATATAAAATTCATTCTCAAGGCCATGACTTTCAACATAAAGGGGAAGATTTGAAACACTTAAACAATATTTCTAATGGATCGAAATTCTGAAACGTTGCCCTCAAGTCTTTTCACCTCAAAACATCGGGCAGATAAAATATTCAACTTGTATCTCCAGCTGTGATTGGACAACTCGCCCCTGTCCTTGAACTGCTGATCAGACGCTCGCAACAGTTAAAGGTGTCGGTTATACAGCACATTCTTCGTGGACATCCTAACTGTAGCGGGACTTCAAACTAACAACAAATCAAACCTCTTAAAATGACCCCTGATTCAGAACTTGTGGTGGAAGAATGGAAAAGTCTATCGATTTTGATCGAATCATTTCACTAGAGAATCACTTTGAAAAACAAAATGGCGATAGCGATGTTGATGGCGAGGACGAGTATCACCAACTGCTGACTCTTAAACCAGTCCTGAAAATAAGAAAGAAAAATTTCAGTATTTATGGAATCAATTTTTTTTGGGGGGGGGGGAATTGTACGTCTGTTGAAGATCTAGTAAAAAATTAAAATCTTAAATGTAAATTTTTAAATTCTTGTTTTCATTTTTGAATCAGTTGGGGACTTGTTTTATTTTAAGTTCGGATCGAAATATTGTTTGAAAGATTCGTTTCTCAAATTGTTTAAACTTTTGGAAAGATTTTAGTTTTACTTGAACTTTATTTGAAGAATTACAAATTGTTCTATAATGTTTATTCACGAGTTTGTATTTGAGCATATGTAAGTTAATATGATACTTAGTAATTATCTTGTAGAAAACTCAGATCCTTGGTTTAGTCTAAAACTAGGTACACATTTGCTTAATTTATTGTTCCAAGACCTGTTCTTCCCCTCAATTCGACCTGGGCATGTGGTTTAAAATGGATTCCGAATAATTAAAAAACATCCATATACCCGAGACTTGATCAGATGAAGCAAGTCGTTTAAATGTATTAATATCGCTTATTTACTAAATTTTGTTTACGAAACTTAATTTCACATTTGAAACATTTTAGAAGAATTTTATAATTTGGAAAAGTTACGAATTATGTTTGCAAGTCTTATATTTTAAAGTGAATATATTTTTATCATCAAGTAAAAATTAATAAATCTCTCAGGTTTTCATAAAAGAGCTTATTTTAACTTGAATGTGTAAGTTTTTGAAAGTAACTTGCAATTTTTTAGCATTTCTACAATTGATAAGCATGCACTCATTAACATTTTAAATTAACAAAAGTATATTAATTTTTCACAGAATTGATGATTCTCATATCCATTCTATTGAAAATTTAACTACTCTATTAAACATTATTATTTTACTCTGAATGGTAATTTTTTGCACAATGGGGGGGGGGGAGTACAGTTTAAAGTGTATTCCGAACCACTACAAATAACTAAGCTTGAAAACTGCTAAAGCGAAAGTAAGAGCTCTAACCAGCAGATCTGACAGCGAGATGGTTATCTGGTTTCCAGATCTGTAAAATAATTTTATGGACTGATGTGATGATGATGGAAATTTATGGACTATGGTGTTCTTAATTGATCATCAGCAAAACTTATTGACAGGATTTTTATTTAGGTAATTTTCTTTACTAGGACTGAAACATTTAAAGGGAAAATCTGAGTAAAACCAAGGCAAGAATTTCTTAGGTTATATATCATATGATCAAAATTGTTCCATTTGAAAGGTTTAATTTAGTTTGTGGAAATACCAAATCAAAAGTGTACAACCTTCGAATAAAACATTTATCGTTTAAACAGTATATTAGAATAATTGACTAATGTTTTGTTGGGGAAAAGAAATCTAAGCAGATGTAGAAGAGGAGACCTACCCATACATCCGGACTGAGAAGGTAGAGTAGTGGGTTCGCCCTGAGTCTCTCGGCTTCTTCTTCCTGCCTCCGAATGGCCTCGCGTCTCTGCGAGCTGAGGACGGCGATCGCTTCCCTGGTCAGGACCCTCGGCTCGGACACGTTGCTGATGTCCGGCAGGCTTTTCTTCCGGGCTGTTGCGAGTGATCCGCTCTTCGCTGTGCTCTCCATCTTCCGAGTTGCACTGTACAGAGACCCGGTCCTGATCATCCCTTCTCCGTAGGAGGACTCCCCCTCTACCTGCAGAGAGTTTGCATCCAGCACGGTGGGCATGGTGGACCGGCGCTGTGGGACGAACAAGACGCCCTCTTCCTCTTCCATCTGCTGGGGCTGGCTGAGGGGAATGCCGTACAGTTTAGACAGTTCCGTCAAGTCGATGGCCGGCCTTTTGGGCTTGTTGGGAGATGTCGGTCTGGAGCTCGGGTTGGACTCGTAGTAGTGGTTCAAATGGTCGTCCACTACTTGCTGCAAGCTCAACTGCGGACGGTGCGGGTTGTTTGGAATAGCCTGTTGATCGAACAGGGAGGGGACGATGCTGAGCTCGACGACCGTCGACGGCCGTCTCAAGTGAAGAGTGGAAGGTCGCCTCAGGAATCCGGCTGCTGAGGGTCGACGGTCGGGGTTGTTCTTGAAGAGATCGAGGAAAGCGGACGGATGGGTCGGGCTCAGATGGTCTGAGTCTGGCCTCAGGAACTGGTCGTGGTAAGGTCGTTGATCTTCAAAGGGATGCCCGAGTTCGTCCTGACTGGAATCGAACTTCCGTTTCAAAAAACCTGAACCTGCAAAGAAATCCTTAATGTGTTCAGTTGCAGAAATACAAGAGTCAAAACAATCAGTTAAGGTAGTTAGATTCAACATATTAAACTCATTTTTTTTCTTTTAATGTCCTAGAACATGGCTTTCCATACCAAATTTGATCCCGTGCCGATACAAATTACTAAACAGGTTGGAGAGCCACACAAATAAAAAACACTTTTTAAGGAAAGGTTTAATAGCGTTTAATATAGTTACTATGTAACTGTTGAATTAATGAAGTCCTAATACACAATTTAACGTATCTTTTACAATCCTTTCAATATCGACATTAATATTAGTTGTTGCCAGATGCAGTGCATGTGTAAGTGAATCATCTGACGGTGAAGATCTATATTTAGATTTTATAAAATTCATTGTGGAATACTCACTTTCACAAAGATAGGTACTGCCCATCATCGAATCCATTTTTAATACAAGATTGGTTAATTTGGGGAAACGCTCGCCAAGGAGCTTTAAAAAAATCTATCCCAGACTCTGTCCAGCTCTTGTAAAAGAGGTCTGATTGTAGGTCACATAATTCCAATTGATAATCAGTCTTTACATTTTCAATTGAAATTGTTAAGGGATGAGTGAAAAGTGATACATCACTCTCTAATTCTTTAAAATCTGCAAATCGCTGCTCAAACTCCACAATTACATCGTCAATATACTTCAGTTGATCCATAAAATCCTTCAAAACTTTCCATCTCTGTGTAATGTTCTTTGCAACTCGGAAAAAAGAAAAATCATTCTGCTCTAATGACGTTTTGAACAATTTTAGTTTAATTCTAAAACCATTCACATATATCCATTCAAGTTGGCTAGATTGTGTCTTTTGACTTGTAACTTCAAATTTAATTCGTTCAAGTGTAGCGTCATATCAGTTAAAAATGCAAGATTAACCAGGAATAAAGTTTCTTGTATACAATTTTGCAGTTCAGAAGTGTCTGATTTTATTTCATTTTTTAGAAATAATGGTATTTCTTTTAGTAAAAACGTTCAAGGCACCAGCCAGCACTAAACCATTTTATTTCGCAGTGGAATAATAAATCTCGATTGGACGAATCGATTTCACTTAAAAATCTCGAAATTTTCTATGAGTCAAAACTTTGCTTCCACCTCTAATGTGTGTGAGATTTGTTATTCTAACAATAACTTTCATGGCATTCTTTTGGCGCAAAGATTTTCCACATAAGGCTTCCTGGTGTATGGTGCAGTAAAACTACGGTAATTAATGCCATTTTCTTTAAGAAGTCCTGCAAATCCTGTCACTGTTTCCGTCGTAGCTTTTGCTCAATCAGTTACAATGCAAGAACATTTTTGAAATCTTCCGTAGTCTATGACAATTTTATTGACAGCAAGGTAATGCGTCTTTAATTGTTCTGGGTCACGGTGTCAAATTTAACACTTCCTCCGTAAAATCTTTTGAAATGCAACGAATAAATATTAATAAATGACATATCTGTCTGGTTTCATCCAAACATATTGAGTAATATTCGCAATCCATAATGCAATCATGTGCCTATATCATCTACTCGTCGCGTCACTGTTTGGTGAGATTCGAAAATTTCCAAACTTTGGCTGCATGAAGCGTTAAGTCATTAAAACTGCGCGGTTTTTTTTTTTTTAAATTAAAACTCCATCCTTGAATGTTTTTTTAGCTTTAGCTAATAGTAAAGAAACTTCATAAAAAGCAACAAAAAACTTTGTTCATTATCTGTACTTTTGAAAAGTTACTTGTTTGATGTGTTAGTTTTTTTTATACTCGGCTACAATAATTTTTCTTGCTTCACCGACATGTTTTTTATACTTTTCTTCATATAAAGTAGTACAGTGCCGTTTCACATTGTATTCCTTATTCACCGACAAAATTTGCGTTCAAACCATACACTGAATTTTATTGTTATTTTTATTTATTATTATTATTATTATTTTTTTTTTTTGCAGATCAGATAGTTTAATTCTCATTTTTCATTAAATACACGATTTTCATCACTTATTTTTCGCTTCTTCGCAGACATAATGATGCTTTTTATTTTGCACAATAGAATTCTGTTTACACTTTAATTAATCTGCAAGTTTAAACTGACAAAAGAAATAAGTGAAAGAATAAGCTAAAATTACACACAACCATTACGATTACTAAATAGCTACTACACAACACTCGTCGAGTCAAATGACAACCAATAAATAAACGACTATCAACGGCCTATGTTGTTTCACTCTCTGATCGCGCGGCATTTAGGCGGGAAGGTTCGCCCGACAGTTAGCCGGGAACCGGTACGTAATCTAATAAATCAATCCATTGCAATGTCCTTCTCTGTCGAATCGAGCGGGTTCTGAAAAGATAAAAGCAGTGCAATTTCTGTTATTCTGCGCAACGGCCTTGACTGGAGACCGACAACAGCGCGCCGTGAATAAGGCGCTAGAGACGAGTCGGGATGGTACTCACAAATCCGATTCTAAATTTTAGTTATTTATTTATAATACCATATAAAAAATAAAATCATTTCTACCAAAAAAATTTGAAAAAAATGGTAAAATTTATTCTTTCGTTATAGTTTTTAAGAACCCAATCACGGGCCGTGCTTTGGACAGTGCTGTCCAAGAGCATCGGTTTAATTAAGGAATAGCATTTCTGAGATTTGTGTAATATTAAAGAGACAAAATTGCCAAACTTTTATCTCATTTAAAAGTCGCTGACTTGAAAAAATACTTGTTCTTATTTTTTATTAAGTAGCCTAATAAAATAAGCGATTTGTTAAAATAATAATATATTCATTTCGAAAACTCATTGAATTACAGTTTCATGCAAATGTTTGAATTTTCAAGGCATCGCTCCACTTCACTCTTATCAAGTCTCGCATATCTGTTCAGCAACTCATTTTATTACAACTACGTTATTATGTTTTCAATACATGGCAGGAATACTTGTTTGCTTCCAGTACGTTTCAAGCGGACTAATTCTGTGGACTGAATAGAGGCTGCACAACCTATGACTTCGTCATTTAAACCTAAGTCAAATGACGAAGCATTCACCAATCAGCAACACAATGGACTTTCAGTTGGCGTCTCATATCACTTTCTGGTCATGAAAGCGGCGCATTTTACAACTCGGGTATCATGGCTTCAGCAAGAGTAATTTTTAAGCTTAAAGCTTTTTCTATTTGTATCTGAGGTGAAAATGCGCTTTAGGTCCCCTACTCTGCCAACTTGGCGAAAGTGTGCTGTGGGTCCCGTACTTGGCGGGTTTTCAAAAACGCTGTTGCCATGGTGATAATGGAATACGATTTTTAACTAATCAGCAACCAATGAAAATGACCGATTTTTCAAACTGAAACTAATTAACGACCAATGAAAATGCTAAATGAAAAAAAAAACCAATTAATGAGCATGCGCGAAAAAACGCAAATTATTTCCTACGGAGGTTGCCATAAAGAGCTCATTGGGTATAAAAACGTCCGGTTTACCACGCTTGGTGCATTTATCGCCAAGTTGGCAGAGTAGGGGACCTAAAGCGCAGATTAACGGTATCTGATAACCACTAGGAAAATAAAGCATTTGTATCAATCATGTTACTGATGCTATTACAATTTCATCTTTTCTCAAACACAACATACGGGCAAAATAACTGTGTAAATTTTACGTTTGCTTCTTGTCGAAACTAAAATTCAATTATATGATGGATTTAAGACAATTCAGACTATGGTGATATCAGTGGAAATGCCAAACAATTAATAGATAATTGTTTAGTGTACGGATAGTGTTAAAAACAGGCAATAAATACGGCAAAGATTTTACCACCGTACGAAGTATCTGTTGAAGGGCAAAAATCTGTGATTGTGCCATATTAGACAACAGCAACTATGTAATGATTGTATTTTTCAAAATCGTTGTCTTTAATTATTTTGTGGCTCAGAAATATTATATATATATATATATATATATATCCGTGATTATCGTGTTTGCTGAATTTCTCTATAGTCTTTAATCATTGAATTTAAAGTAAAAAATGGGGATTATTTTATTGTAGATAACATATTTATTTATTAAGAAAAGCAATCTTATTAAGTTCTTCGAGAAAATTTTTGGAACAACTTTGATATACCCCCCCAAAAATTACGCGCCAAATCAGTCACTGGCCTACGGACTTTTTAGGGTTGCTGTTTCTTATTATGGTGTTACCAATTTAGGTTTTTTCAGCTTTTAGGTATTTGCTGTTGCCAAATTTAGTATTTTCTTGTATTTTGTACCATTTTCTGAGTTTTTTTTTTAAAGTTTATTATCTATTAATTATTTGTATTTAAAGAGAATCCATCTTGGCAAGTGAAAAAAGGCGCCAAAAACAGGTATTATGGTTGGTGAGGGAAAAAAAGTCGCCAAATTTCCGATTTGGGGGGTATATCAAAGTAGTTCCAAATTTTTAAATGAATTTTTAAACCTACTTTTCCAAATTTCGCGTTTAAGTTCACCGTTTTTTCGTTTAAATAAATAATATTTAAATACGATAAGGAAATGAGAGAGAGAGATCACTTTAAATTGTTCATAAATTTAAGAGATGACTTATTACTTTGTCACCATTATGATTGTTTATATTTTTTGTTGATTCAATAAAAAGTTGCTCATATGGAAGCATTTACAAATTATTACTTGAGAAAGACATTTAGGTAGCAAATTTTTGCCGTGATCAAACATTTTAATAACTTATATTTCTTTAGGTTTTTTAAACCTACATTTTATTCGAAAAAACCAGATTTCAAAAAAATAACAAACTTAAAACAAAAATATATCATATAAAAATGACTAAGTTTAAAAGAAAAAAAAAAAAACTTAAACTTTGTGCTAATATTAAATTATAAAAGTGTATGTGGCTTGTTTTCATTCTATTTTTAAATGAAATATAAAACATTTTTGAATTATTAGTACAACTTTAAAATTTATGAATTAAACTTGGTAATTTGAATTGAATGTAAACAAGCAGAATAAATTTTACTTAAAAATAAAAATATAAAGATTAATAAAAGCTTTGATTGAATGAATTTTTTCTGCCATCGATATATTTCCACATAGTTTATAAACGAAAACACCTCAATCCACATATAAATTTCAATTCTGATTAAATTATAATTAGGTTTAAAATAGTAATGTAAATGTCATAAAAATCCTTGATTTCATGGGAAAATACCTCTCACTAACATTCAATCTGGTAAAAAATTTTAATTAAATGTTACAATTTAAATAATCGAATCGAATAACTACGGATTAAGATTATATATAAATGAAGAAGAGCAATTACTCGCTTTAATCTTGTTAGATTTGTTCTATTCAAAAAATTTTATACATTTAAAAAATATCTTGGCAGTATAAATATTAAATTGGCATTATTCAAAACCTAGAATCAATTTAGAGGGAAATGAAAATATGTTTTTTAATGTAAAAAAGATATTTGTAAACTTACTAATGAATAAAGAATTCGAGAAATTAACACTTACCCCTGGAATTTCTTTAACCTTCAGACTTCTAGCGGTACGGATTTTCCGGTCTCGAACTAACTACACGTTAAAAACAGAACGAGATCCCGAAAAAGAATTTATTTTGATCTCAGAACAATTTGGCTGACTTCCGAAAACCAGTAGCGCCATCTTTCATTGTTTCTTTGCGAAGAGAATTTTTCTTTTTTAACTTTTTGAATAGAAATGCATCAGTGGAAGCATAATTAGAATGCCTTTAATCAACATCTCCATTTGTTCAATTTTTAAATTCTAAATTAAATGATATTATTCTTGAATGTTTCGTCCCAGAATTTTTACCTCGTCTTTGTTCCCCCATATTATTTTTATTTATTAATTTCTTTTGAATTAACGTTTGCTTAGTTACCAAGGTTTGATTTTATTCTCAACTCGTTTTAGATTTTACTTCAAAAAGTATATTTAGAAATTAGTTTCTAATATCACTGCAACATAGCTCAAACGTTAGTGGGAAAGGTTTTAGAACAATTATTGATTTTCTGTGATAACAATACTTAATATCAGCACCACATTAAAAATCCTTTTGACATCATTGTTTGCTATAGCTTTATTGAAATTAGATATTCGAATAGAATCACAGAATGTAAAATAAATGAGGGAAAATATCGCGTAATGTAATGATGCAAAATTATTACTTTAGGCTTACTTATTTCATGGTTTTTTTCTAAAATTACTATAGTTATTTTAATTAAAAAAATCATGTTTACTCTTCTTAATGGAGTACTTTGATGTTCCAAGGTTACCCTCTATTTGAATAATCTAGCTATGTTGCTTTCCAGCTTCACATGAATATAATCCACCTTTATATTACTGTCCTAACAGAGTATATAGTGATGCATTTATATATTCCTCCACTGAGTTAATTTATATTTCCTTTCGAAAGGGAATTTTTTAATCATCATTGTTTAAACTATTGAAATATCTCTGAGAACAATATTCAGCTGTGTTATATCCACTATAACAGGGATGGGCAAACTTTTTCGATCGCCGGTCAAAAATCGAAAAAATAAAGTTTGGCGGGGCAAGATGAATTTTTCAAAAATTTTAAAAACAATATACAAGTATTACAATTTAATATATTAATGAGATCAATGAAATTGCGATTTCATTTTTAAAAGTCCCTTATATTGAGGTTCGAAGTGAGATGTACTGATTCTAAGGAACGAGGCTAATGCTCATCTGTCAGTCTACTTCTGAAATAATTCTTTCTAAGGTTCATAGTTGAAAACACTTGTTCACATATATGATGAAGAAAAAACAGCACTGATTTTGTGGGCTTGAGATATTATATATATATATATATATATATATATATATATATATATATATTGTGTGTGTGTTCACAAATTAAAATGTTTCCACAACTTTTTATTTCATTTATAGATTTTATGCAGCTATGCCAAATAATTCACCCTGGAGTAATACTTTAAAAAAGTGTGATTAGACAGCAAATTACACTGATGAACTGAAAACACTAAATCTTTGTGATAATTTTATTTATAGTATAATTTTTTTGAATCTGTCTATTTATAAATAGAGCAAAATTACATGTTTTTTTTTTTAGTTAATGATTGCACTTAAATATTTTAATCAGCTTTGTTTTCCACTCTAAAACCGTCGACAATCTTTTGGGTAGAATTATAAATTAACCATTCAGCAAGGAAAAAAAATAATAAGGATATCAAACACTATTCAGATCTGAGATGCAAAGTCACAATTAGGTTTATTGTGAAAACTTATTCTATGGTTAATTTCAGAGTATTTGAGAGAGTAAAATGAGATAATATGTGAAACGTCCCTTCAAGTTGTAAGAGTTTCAGTGGAATTTGCAATGTAAATGATTGTCTCATAAGGAATGAAAATCTAACCTGGTTGCTGAAATTCTGGTGCGTAACGCTTGGCAACCATTCTGGCAACTTCAGAATCCGCTCTGGCGTGTTTAGCTGCTATATCCGCTTGTTCTGCTTTGCCCCGAGCCGTTGCTGTTCTGAAACAAAAGCTAAAGTGAAAACTGCAGGTGTGAAAGTATATTTCATATACATTGATCAGAATCATTCATTGACTTTTTTTTTTTAACATTAATCGAGCAGCTTTCATTGGGGATAAGTCTTATTTTATTAAATAGCATGAATGATTTTAATGACTTCAATATGGAGAGTAACAATTCATTAAAGCTTAAAAAATGTTACAAAAGGAAGCAAGCAATAAAGTAATACTGTGGAAGAAAGGAATTTATTTAGAAGCAAAAACCAGCTGTTTCCAGGAGAGCTGGCTGATGGTCTCAAACAGAGCAATTATGCATGCGACATCAAAAGTGCTTTCTGTAAGACATTCTGAGGCAGTGCCCTTACAGCAGTGTGCAATGTATTCTGGAAAGGTTCAGCTAATATTCAAGTGTACAGAAATCGGACTTCCACTCAAACACAACCAAAGATTTGCAACAGGAATCGACATTGTGAGGCCCTCCTGCGTGAAGCTGATTACATCTTTATGGAATTTAATGAAGTTTCATCGCACAAAAGAGTATGATAATGTGATCACCAGTCCCCGTGCACGCTCTTCAAAGAATGGTCCACTAATGAAAGATAAGGTAATCTTTCATTGGTGGACCTTATCTGATTGGTAGATGTTTCGATGTAAAATTCCAACTTCTTTGTTACAAATCCCACATTTTTATCACTATTCATTCCTTTTTTTTTATAAAATAAAAGTGATGTTGATCACCTAGTAATACAAAATATTACTGGCAGTTGCAGTGTTTTATATACATATTAGAAGGGGAAATTCTCCACTTATGACATTAAAGTTATTTTGTACCACCGAAATTTCATAATTCCGATATTACCTATCAAATTCTTTCCCAGGAAAAATTGTCCAGTGGATATAATTGAAAGATAATAGGGTCTAATCAAAAATATAAACATTTAAAATGAAAATTTTAAATGTTTTTTACAAACTTTAATATTTCTGATTTTAATGATTTTAAAAACTTTAACTCGTTGATATTCCAATTTAATTTTCTGGTTCTGTCATTAACCCTTCTTTGCATAATGGTGGAAATTTCCATCATAACCTATAATGCCCAAAAATTATATAAAAGAACAAGTTCACTTTAAGTGGATCGTGTTTGGATACCTTTTTAATGTCCATTGCATAAAAAGAAACATAGCTGTCAAAAATAAACAAGTGTCATTATCAGTGAAACGAGCTTAAAGTCTTAAAGTTGTCTCATTCCGCTGTTTGTTGTAGTTGCAATAAACGTATGATTTCGTTTATAATTTTGTTTTATTATTGTTTTATTATGAGTTTCTATTGCTAAAAAATTGAAAATGAGTGGAAGAAAGGTTTGTAACACGTGTTTCTGTTATTTTCCTCTTTTATTTCTATTTAGTACTAAGCTAATGATCGAACTTTGGATGATGATGGAAATTTTTATCATATTGTTTTTTACTAAATTTATACTATAAATATATACTAAGATTTTTTTAACCATTTTTCCTTTAATTTTAACATGAATTATATCAACTTGATTTATTTCACCAATAAAGAAAAAATCATGCAAAGAAGGGTTAAAGTGATCCCAAATCAGCAACTGGAAAACATTTTCACATTGATAAGGTTTCATTTATTTTTGAAGTGCTAAGAGTAAGGACAGGTAACCGAATCCTACTTTTCAATGAGAATGCAAATTATCCTTTCTAGCAATTCTTCCAATTGATTTGAGCAATTTTACACGAGATAAAACAATATTTTATTTCGTGCGAAATTAATTCGTATATATTTAAGGTTACCTTTCCTACAATTTAAAGTTATGAATACCAAAGAAAATTTGATTTAGTAGCACATCAAGAAATCGAAATGAAATCCACATTTAGATTTTTATAATGGACACCTGTTTCATGAAGTTATAAAATATTCAATGCTTTAATTTTTAATATAATAATTTTTTATAACTTTGAAATGAATCGTTAAGGAATTGAATTTTTAAATTATAAATGCATTTGAAGTTATAATATTAAATTTTTCATTCCTTAAATAAGTTATGAAAATATTTTACTCATTTTTTTTTCATTTTATTGGAAAATGTGGGGTATAAACTAGAATTTGATGCAAATTTATTTCGCCATGATACTACGCCTATATGCTCTTGAAGTATAAACGCCATCACAAGAATTTTAAGAGTAAAGTAATTCTCTGAATTATTTTTATTTTAACCACAAAATTAAATGCAAAACTGAAATTTCAGTCTTGGCGCAGCATGTCCATTTTTGGACCTTGAGCCATAAAACCCAACCAACTAACCATTTCTCTTAACCAGCATTGTTGTTGCACCAGCATGCTTCCTTATACCCAGCCTAGAGTTGGGCTCTGTCAGTTAGTGAAAGCAGCCAGGTGGGAATCTTCGTAATTTAGAAGCAGAGATGAAGCAAAAGACCCTTTAATGCTTGACCTGCCAACCCAAAAGGTATCATTTCACTTTCAGGACATTGCGACCTCAACTAATTTAACGTGCCTCAGTCACTTTTAGGAAGGAAATAAAGTCGGTTTTATGTGTGTTAGGAATCCAATTATTATTCTTTTCCTCTTGGGTGATATTTTGAGCTTTTAGTGAACACAATGTATCTTTGGTTAAGTCGGGATTTGAACTTCTTATTTTCCAATAACGAGAAACTAATGAAACAGGCCTCCACGGTCCCACTTTTTGAATGTGAACTTATGAGAGAAACTGAATTCAAAAAGTTGGGAAATCTCTTTTATCTAATCCTGATGTAGATGCAGCTTACCACCAATATAGAACTAAATCTGAAAAATCTGTTGAGGCCGTAAAATTAAAGTTCACAAACGACTGAACAATTAAAAAAAATCATTTATGGAAGAAAAGAATTACAAAGAAGGCGACGCAAAGAATTGCAGAACTGCTCGTAGAATGGAACATAAAAACATGAATGAAAAATGGCTGCTAGGAAAATATTTATCGTAAACTGTCTCAAAGATGTTCAAAAACTACCTGTTGCATATCACGCTAATGCTAAGACTGGAATCATTCGTAAGAATTGGCTGAGAGACTTCACTCTACGTTGTTTATCAGAAAATCGTTAAGTTCTTCCAATTGTGGATAACTGCACTCTTCACGTAGGATCTTGAATAAATTCTTGTGGAGTTCCTTCCGCCTAATGCAACTTCTGTCTTACAGGATATAAGATGTTTTGGATCAAATTTTGTTGTGGAAAAGAACATAACCAACAGCTTCAAGAGCAAAGATCGAAAAGAAAGTGACCTTCTAGAAGCAATCAATGGTTGATATTTAAGGAAATGCAATATCAAGATCATTTAACATTAAATGATTTCCACATTCAGGCTTTACAAAAGGACCCACAGCAACTGGAAAAAATCCAAAGTAATTCACCTCATCAGTTGAGCGAAGATGAGTCACTCCTGCATGAACTCCAACAAAAAACACCTTTGCTACCTAAAATTTCTTTCAAAGATTTTTAAATATAGATTCCCATGTGATTCGTACAGGAAAAATAACGGTTGATAAAATCATGAAAAATATAATGAAAACAAAAATGATACTTTAGATGTCCAATAATAAGATAATGATGTGGTGCAAAGACCGCCAGCAAAACAAGCAGTTGAATGGTTAACAGGACCAAAGTATTTTGTTGAAGGACAAGACATTGATTTATATTTAGAAAAATGTAAAAGCTGTCATATTTATGGACCATCTATCAAAATCCGAAATAACCACCTTTAACAGGGCGGACTATTGTGAGATGCATAGGAAAAGAGTTAATTATGTTCCTGAAGGTGTTCACTGCGATGTTGAACAAAAACAACTGCAGCCAGCTACGCTAAATTACTCGGCCAAAATTCTTGGTCGTGAGCAACCCGATCGAGATAGTTCCACAGATCCTGATCCGGTTTAAATCAGGTGAGTTTTCTGGCCAGGAAAGATCAGTAAACTCATATTGGTGTCTTTGAACCACGTGTGTACACTGCCAGCTGTAAGACATCACATTGTCTTGCTCGTATATGCCATCATCCTAAAGAAAAACAATGCCCATATAGATTGAACATGATGAGTAAGGACAGATGTTTCATTGCATTGATCTATCATGCCTTCCACAATGATAAGTGAACGCAAAGACTGGCAGGAAATCATTCCCCAGACCATAATCCTCCCATATCCAGCCAGGAATGATTGCAGGGTGTTTGCTTTCAGAGATTCCACGTCTTATACGCCAACGTAAATCTGTCCGATGGAAACGTGATTCATCGGATACGCCACGTGTCGCCACGCAGTGGCTATCCAGTTGCAGTACTCATGTGCAAATTCCAGACTTCCTCACCCATGAACAGCAGTCAGCATAGGTACATGAACTGGGTGTTTGTTTAGGAAGCCCAGAAGCAGCAGCATTAACGGAACATTAATCTGGAAAATTCTGTTACTAGACCGTCATCTGTTCGGTCAGGTGCGAGACGGAAGCTCGTTTATTCTTTCGAGCACATCTCCACAGTCATTGTTCTCCTCTGTTAACTCTGGACATTGGGTCACCACATCAGCTACATCGCTCATTTTGGACAGTCCCATTTTGCTATTTATGGTATTCCTTCATGGTGACACGAAAACAATTCCCAAACTTAGCCCGAAATGCAATGATCATGCTCTTTTGGACGATGAATAATTCGCTGCTTTTTTGTATTATGCCAATGATTGCAATGTTTTCCGAAAGCGTCACTCACACTTTATATACGCTCAACTGCACAGTGCTGCCACCTGCATTATGTGATTGGCTGTTTAACGTCGACTCGTAAGTACATGGTGATTACATGAATGTGGTTGGACTGTGTATTTTTAGGAAAAAATATAGGTTATTAACAGAAAAAGATTAAATTGTACTTTGCCTAATTTTTCATCAATATAGTGAAAGAGAGTGTTTCAAACCATGAATATTATTTTGCTTGAGTTTCTTATAGTGCATTCTCCATAATATTTTATTTATAAAGAAAAAATAATTTGGTAAAAAAAAATCAGATCGTAATAACATATTTTCTATTTTACGAACTGTTTTACCGGTGTTTACTTGTTCGTAAAAACGACTAACAACTGCATTTATAGTTTTAAAATTTTTATATACTAGAAAAAATTATTTTATACTCTGGATTTTCAGATTAGTTTTTTTTGTGTCCTCACGAGTTTGTAAAAATGAACGTCTACTATGTTATACTTTTTAACTACGTCCACCATACTTGCGATACATTACAGTTTATCAATAATGATACTCATAACTGTATAATTTACTGTATTGCAAAAAAATAATAAATGATATTAATTTTTTAAAAGGTGAAATAACATGCACTTATTAAAACAAATTACACTACTGGCCATTAAAATTGCTACACCAGGAAGAAATGCAGATAACAAAATGATATTTATTGGACAAATATATTATACTAGAAATAACAAGTGATTAAATTTTAAAAAAATTTGGCCGGATAGATCCTGAGAAATCAGTACCCAGAACAACCACCTCTGGCAGTAATAACAGCAGTTATACGCCTGGGCATTGAGTCAAACAGAGATTGGATTGCATGTACAGGTACAGATGCCCATGCAGCTTCAACACAATGCCACAGTTCCTCAACCGTAGTGACTGGCATTTGGTGACGAGCCAGTCGCTCGGCAACCATTGATCAGACGTTTCCTATTGGTGAAAGATCTGAAGAACGTGCTGGCCAGGGGAACAGCCGAACGTGTTCTGTATCAAGGAAGGTCCGTACAATACCGGCAACATGTGGTCGGGCATTATCCTGCTGAAACGCAGGGTTTCGCAGGGCTCGAATAAAGGGTAGAGCCACGGGTTGTAATACACCAGAAATGTAACGTGCACTGTTCAAAGCACCGTCAATGCGAACAAGAGGTGAGCGAGACGTGTATCCAATGGCACCCCATACAATCACCCCAGGTGATGGGCCAGTATGACGATGACGAATGCACGCTGCCAGTGTGCGTTCACCACGATGCCGCCAAACACGGATGTGACCATCATGATGTTGCACACAGAACTTGGATTCATCTGAAAAGATGACGTCTCGCCATTCGTGCATCCAGTTTCGTCGTTGATCACACCACTGAAGGCGCTCTTGTCTATGACGCAGCGTCAAGGGAAGCCGCAGCCATGGTCTCCGAACTGAGAGTCCATGCTGCCGCAAACGTCGTCGAACTGTTCGTGCAGACACTTGTTGTCTTCCAAACAACCCCGTTTCCTGACTCACGGCTCGTGACGTGGTTGCACGATCCATTACCGCCATGCGGATAATATGCCTGTCTTCTCGGGTGCTAATGATAGGTGGCCGTTGAGATCCCGCATGGCGTTCCGTATTACCGTCTTGAACCCATCGATTCCATATTCTGCTAACAGTCATTGGATCTCGACCGACGCGAGCAGCAATACTGTGATAAGATAAACCGCAATCCCGGTACGCTACAATTGGACCTTTATCAAAGTCAGAAACTTGCTGGTACGCATTTCTCCTTCTTACGCGAGGCATCACAACAACTTTTCACCAGGCAACAACGTTCAAATGCAATTTGTGTATGAGGAACCGGCTAAACAATTTCCTCATTCAAACACAATGTAGGTGTTTCTACTGGCTCCTGCTTTGTCTGAATGCGCTGAAAAGCTAATCATTTGCATATCACAGCACCTTCTTCCTTTCGTATAAATATTACGTCTGTAGCATGTCGCCTTCTTGGTGTAGCAATTTTAATGGCCAGTAGTGTATTTATTATTATGGTACACATTCATTAATTTCTGTACTCACCAAAGAAATGGAAAAAAGTTTGAATAATTATCATTTAGAAGACACTCACTTGTATACTATAATGTGTTACAATATGTATGTAATCATATTTTTTGTCTAATTTCTGAATATTTTTGATGTAGCATAGAAGGTTTACATTATTACCATACTTCAAATACAAAAGAATATGTTAGCCGCCCAACCTGACAAGTGGTTAGCGTATCTGACTACCGATGGGTGGGACCTGGGTTCGAATCCTGGCTCGGGTATGGATGTACTTTCTCTCACTGTCTTTCTTGTGTTTGTCCTTTCTTTGTGTGTGAATGGTTGCCTACCCTATAAACGGGTCCCTATGGCATGTGTGTACTGACGAAGTTGGACTCCACACCAAATATGGTTCAGTTGGAAAAGTGGAGCAGCGCACCCCATATTGCCAGCCTGGCTGGCACACGACAAAAACAACAAAAGAATATGTTGTTGTTACATATGACATTTGGCTGAGCCAAGTACATCCGTCAGGAACTGGGCGAATGAAGTCAGAAAGAGGGTCTTCCGTTTTCTAACAGAGCGCCCGGCAAAGAGGTACAACTTTGACTCATAGATGGCAACACCATCTGGGTCTTCCAATTTAGAGTTAGCCAGAGAAGACCAAAGTCCTGGTTCTTAACACCCCAAGAAGTATTAATTTGAAATGGAAACATGGATAACATTGCGACCAGGACGTATTTTACCTGACCCAGTCGCCATTAGTGAACACGACAATACTTCGGATAATCCGTTGATTCGAACTCACCACTTTCCGATAGCGAGAATGACGTCCTAACTAACCAGGCCACTACGGCCTACAAAAGAATATAATGCGCCTAAGCATGTGTTCATACTGTTTTCAAGTGAAGATATATTTATTTTTGCTTTCCCAAAAATCGGGAAAAAAGTTGAACGCTGTAAAACAAAAATATTTAGAACAAAACAAAATAAATAATTGATAGGTTTATAAAGCAAAATTTGGTGTAATTTGAAACACACTTTTTAGATTATTTAGAAAAGGATTTAAATTCAGAAAATACTTTATCTACAATATATTGCTCTATTTGAAAAATATACATTCTTGTTTAGTCAGTTTATTCACTAACTTTTTTTGTTTTGATTTCTACAATCAATAAATTTTGAATTTCAAATCAAACGGATGCATTAATTTTTTATTCTAATCAATTTGTAAATTAAGAACTTGAACATATTATATGTGCGAGAGCAGAAGATGAACAATTACCACAAATAACTCTCACCTAGATATGGCTATGTCTGCCTTCTGCAGAGCGATCTGGGAAGCCCTGTGAGCGGCACTCACTGCAGTCTCGACCCTCTCCCGGAACTTCCTGTTGTGGAGCAAGAAGAGATGCTTCTTCGTTTTGGAAGTGATCAAGATGTTATTCTTGTACTTGCCCATCTCCTCAATGCCGTTCTGAAACAAAATAAAACGAAGATCTATCTTAATTTTATGCATTATTTTATATTAAGATAAGCATCGTCGACAATCTCCATAAAACAATTTTATTCATTATCCTTTTTTTTTT
>JAPDSC010154042.1:0-39368 GCA_026290005.1 Latrodectus geometricus
ATGTAACAATAATTTAACATATTAAGTTATGTTAGCTTTGAGGAAATGTTTGGTAGTAAACTCAAACCGTAAGACGTTGAGCTAGTACAATAAAAAAAATAAATTTCGTTTAGACGAATGATATGTGAATAGAATTAATAGAATCTTCTTAAATAAAGCTTATCTTTTAATAAATTCTAATATACATTTTAACATTAAATCAATGATCGATGCCTTAATATGTACATATATAACTATCAACAATGCATATCACACGTTTGAAAATGACTAAACAATGTTAAATAAAGTGTGTATAGATCTGAAATCACATGGTAATGCATTAACCAGATTGTCTCCCTTCAGGATAATTCCCTAATTTTTGTTGTCATCTACATTACAGTTTTTATCTTTTATACATCATTTATTTAAATGAAATACCAGATAAACCGTCGCTTAAGGAAACAATAAGGTAGCTTGTATCAGGATATAAGCGTGACTTGATTTTCGTTTCAAAGAATTTTAGAAGAAAGCGCATGAAAAAATTCTAGTAAAGAAAAATTCCAGAAAAATATTCAAAACTTGTCAAATTTTTTAAAAAAAAGTTGATGAAAAACTTCAATAATAAAAAGATAAATAATTTTTGTTGTGAAATTATAATGTGCAGAGCTTTAAACTAAAGCTCTAAGCAAGAATGAATTCCACTTTTTCAAGCGTTTACAAAATATGAAAATTTTTTTGTTTAATAATTTACTGCTGTGCTTATTTTTATTGCAAGCAAAGAAGTTTATCATTATAAAAAATTAAAGTACTTTTAAATATTATTTTCAGGTACTGAAATATTTTTGCGAATGAATGAAGTTTTTTAACTTATAAGAAAGAGTTGCAAATTAAAAATTCACGTCATTAATTTTGTTATGAAGGATTTTTTTTATCGTTACCTGTCTTAAATCATTAAAATGTTGCAGATCCTTGAAGGACGACTTATCGAAATACCACTACATGTATCACAAGCTGCTGTAAAGATTGGAGTTATTGTACTATTTATGACCTATAAAAAATACTGTAGGATTATACAGAGAAAATTTTGTAAGCCCACATGCAGCCTACCTCATGAATACTCAATCTGCATCTGAAATTAATCCACGATTTAATTCATTAAATTTTAGCAACTTGTATACTTTGATCATAACAAAATAGTGATTGACTCTATGTGCTTTCTAGAGGACATCAGGACAGAGAAAACGCAAGTTATTACATTTATTGCCATAAAAAGAAATAAAATGTCTAATTCTTATATATTCGAGGTAGGACAACTCAAGAAGGAAACACTCACTTCTTAGGATAATTGAAACTCATAATAATTGTCTTTGAAAGTTTATTGAAGGAATAAATAAACATAAGTTTACCATTTATTTTCTTCCTAGAATCTCTAAATCATATTAATCGGATTTAGAGAAAACAATAATTATTACGTATGACACTTAGTATCAAATATTTCGGCTTCATATGTAAAGGGTGATATAATTAATTATCACCAAGTCTGCTTCTCTCTATTTTTCACTAAGAGCACTCATTCTGTTCTACCTCATTTGTTTTATGAAAAAATAATGTGCACAATTTGGTAAACTATTAAGAGACAGTTTTGTTCATAGAATAGTCTCAAAGCAAATACAGTTGTTACGTCTCTTAACATATTTACTTTATTAGCAAATTTTTGTTTATGTTTTGTTTATATTGCAAGTATTTAAAACAACAAACTTCATACAAAATCCTGTATCAGGATTTCTAACAAACAAACCAGAAACAAAATCCTGTATCAGGATTTCTTCCATGCATTAGTGAAAAATAGATTTCTTGCCTTCTACAGCAATAATTTAAATTTGAATGCCTTTTAGTTATTGCTTTTATATTATAGTATATAAATTGTTTTTGGTGTTAATCAAATCAACAACATTTTCAAGATTTTAAGAAGACTTCAAGTTTTGTCAGGTTAAAAACAATAAATAAATTATTCAATAGTTAAAACGCAAAATATTGGTAAATTGATTAAAAAATCAAGAAAACGAAACAATTTTTATTCTAATAACATTGATAACAATGATTAGGTAGATTAATTATGGTTAAAACAAGTAAAAATCAGTTATGTTTTAATCTGAAGACAGCAAACATAATCTTTTGTATATTTTGCTACAAAAATGTAGAAGACTACTGCAAAAGGAAACTATCTTTCTCATCATTAAACAAATAAAAAACACCACCTCCTCAAAGGCTGGTAATGGTATATTGCTGCTTATTTGCATATAGTGTCGAAGATTGACTACTCGTGGTGACATACTTTCCAGACGGACCTCTACAGGTTTCCTTTTAAATCATTTGGGCGCTACTCGTAAATTGAAGCAAGTTCTTGAATTTTTTTGTCCAAGTTCCTTTGTGTGTGGCCGAACGCAAGTAGGCGGCCACTTTGCAATGCTAATGAAACTGACACACCGGTCAGTGAAAGGGAATTGTAATGGGACAGGCGAAGTTGGTTTTCCGCAGAAAATGATGGTAAAACACTTCCCCACAGAACTGGTATTCAGTCCTTTCATCGAGTTGTCCCATTGTTGACTACTGCATAATATTTTACAGAACCAATTGATATTGCCTACTGACCAATATTAAAAGTTATTGTTTGAGTGTATCACTTGATTGTGTCCCTCTAACTTTAATCAAAATTTTCTTTGATTAAGTACCATTTAAGTATCCTTTCTGGGTGGTCTGAGGAAATAATTAGGACAGAGAAGTTTTTCAAAAACATTTTGTAATATTCAATTTTGCATCAATTTGCTTACTTGGGATGGTACGGGGAAAAATTGCAATAACATGCTCAATACTTATGTCCTTAATTTCTTATTTTTGATATAGTAATAGGAATAAAGTTGGTCTCTTAAATGAAAACGTTTGAAATTTAATTTGAAAATGATTAAAAGAGGACGCTATAAGGATTAAAATTGGAACGGTAAGTAGAAGTTGGAAAGTAATTGAAGCTTGATTATTAAAATATTTTATGAAAATAAGTCTATAATATAAAGTGTTTTTTTTTATTTACGAAAAGGAATGAGTTGAAAATAAATTACCAGTCGAGTTTTATTAGAGAAAAAAAATTGTTATTATTTATAAAAAATAATATCCGCGTATTTAGGTATAAAGAAACTACTTATTTTACGAGAATATGCAGATTATACATACATTTTGTCAAGTAAAATTTAAGAAAATAAAATAGTTAAATTAAAACAACTGAAATAAGTTATTTTGGTTGAAGTAATGAGAATATATATATATATATATATATATATATATATATATATATATATATATATTCACAAAACCTATGAAATAAAATAGTATATATATTTTTACTATCGAGAGATGGAACTTCAAAAGTTAAGTCTTGTTACAAAATCTGAGAAAAAAAATCTATTTCTCAGTATGAAAATATAAATTATATTATTTTTTCTGTATACATAAAAGAAATTAAAACAATTGTATACCAAAAAGGAAACATAATGAAAATTAATTTATATTTTTGGTTATTAATTTTTTCTATATTTTATAATCGAAGGTATAAATTTCCAGTTACAAAGATGTCTTTAAATGTAAATTAAAATAAGACATATCGCCATACATCGCTTTTACACACATCGAACATAGTTAGGATTTAAAACAAATTCAGAATACCACAAACAATCATGATTGAGATGGAAATTGAAACTTCGTGCTGAAAAACATAGTTCAAATCGTACAGTACTATATTTTCAAAGAGTGGTTAAAATATCAAACAAAAGTTCATATTTCTTAGAATATAATTTAAAACAAGGTTAGGATTTTAGTGAAATTCAACTTTAAATCATGCAAAAATAAACAAAATTAGATTCTGGGTACAATATAAAAATTGTAACATAAATAAACATTTATGTAAAAATTGAAGTTCTTTTAAATAGAATATATATTTAACGCAATAATAAAGTTTTAGTAAATTTAATTCCCACTTAAGAGATAACATTTTTGTAATGTTCTGCACGATGTAAATATATTAGTGTAACTGATTCCATCATAAATTTCTACTTAATTTAAATAAAATGCATGGTTATGCAAATTGCTGAACTTTTAGAAACATGGAACGATTATGTAATATTATTTGATATTTTTGCACTTAAAATATACATTCCACAGAAGGTAGAAGTTTTCGAGTGATTGAATCGTCGTACGTAATATTTTTCACTGTTATAAAATAATCGATTCTTTTATATTCGAAAGTTTTAGTGTAATGAAATTATTATAGAAAGGAAAATGTTCCTTGTAGTGTTCTAGTCGCGACACGTAACTTTTCTATTTTGTATGAGTCATATTGTAACTGAACCATCATAAGAAGGGTGAAGCATTGTGTTAGTAAAACATACATTCTAAGCAGATTTTTGTAAACTAAACTATTATTGCTGAAATTTGTGTGCAATTGAATTTTATCCGCAGAAATGTGTGTTATCAGTATTAATACAGTATAATTGAGAGCTTATAAAATTTATTTAACTATATAACAAATTAACTTTATTTATCAATAATGAATCATTGTACAATAAACCTCTCGATTTTACGAACCGTATTTACACATGAACTATTGGCTTCTCCCTAACAGAGTGCCATAGGCTCAATGATAATTTTAACTCCCATCAAAGAACTAAATTTTTGAAAAATCTCTTTTTTACAAATTGGTTTCAATGTATTTTTCTTTTGCATTTGTTTTTTTTATCATCTAGTGTTTTATTATTTTTTTATTTTACAGTTGAGAAACTTGGACCAACATTATTATTAGAGAATCTTTGAATTGAGGATAACAATCTTCACACAACATTAAATATTAATAAATCAGTGTAATGAATAAAAATCGATTTCAATAAAATTGATATTGATAATCGAAATTAAAGGAAAATACATTTTATAAAACATAGTTTAATTTATGTCAGTAGGTTTTCAGCTATTATTAAGCGCTAGTCTCAAGTATTATTCATCTCGGATTTTTTGAAGCAATCCATGGGAAATTTCTCTCTCCAAATCCAACTTTGAACGCATTTGAGTGCAATCAATAGCTTTAAATGAAAATATCGTAGCATACGTTTGGAAAATGTGATCATGCTTTCAAATCTCGCCATTCACAAGAGTATTGCGACTCGCATGTTAAATTCGAATCGCAGTGCTCTTGAATATATGCTTGGAATGATATAGCAGAAAAAGCGATATCATTTTGATTTACGTGCGTTACTAAGTAAACCAATACAACTGACGAAAGAAAAAAATTATCTGACGACTGAAGAGAAGATAAGATATTTATTCAACCATGTGCTTCGACAAAGAAACCTGCTTTCCGAAATTTCAGAACTTCTTGAATCTGGATTCGGATATAATTTGTTCGTAAGAAATACTAGCTGATTGAGAACATATGAAAAACAACATTCAGATATCAAAAATAAAGAAAACTACTTAGTACAGTGATTATCTGCAATGAATGGCTAGTAAGATTAAGGCATATTTTTATAAAAACAAGCGTGGAATGCATAGAAACAATTTGTGTTTTTAAAAATGTTGTAAAAGTACGAAGTGAGAATAAGCGATTATTTAAATGATTTTTCCAAAATAAACTTAAAGAAAGATTTTTTAAATTATGAATGTTATTTTGCGGATGCTTTTTTGTGTAATGTACATACTAAAAATTTTTTTCTACCAGTACTTTATTTAGGAAGAGAGAAAAATAAGATAAAATATAGTTATAAGACCTAATTTTTCTATTTCACGAACTTAGGATTTTTAGACCTACTTTACCGGTCTCTATGGGTTCGTTAAAAATAATCACATATTGCATAAATTAAAAAGAAAAATTATCTAACAAATAAGGTCCCATGAAATATGTGAGTTAATATTTCTTGAAAAATAAATTGTTGGTTCTGTCATCTTTTGCCTCAAATTGGGGCAGAAATGAAACATTGTCACTCCAAGATAATAGAGATTTAATACAATGATAAAAAGATTCTGACAAATTTCTAAAAATATTAAAACACTTAGGAAAGCAAGAGCACATATTACAAAAAAAGAAAGAAATTAGATAGGTCCTTTTTAACCTTTTTAAAAAGCATAATTTGGGAAAATTTCTCTATTAAAATATGTTAACCCAGAAACTTAATGCAAAAGAAACGAAGTAGACATTTTGAGGTTAATAGTCACTTCATTCCTTTTAACTATTCATAGATCTTAAGGGAGTTTTATTTAATGAGTAAATCCATAAATAACAATTAAAGAATAGTTTATTAAAAAATACATCTTGGATAAAGCTCTTAAGTTGCTTTATTTCAAAAATAATATATTTAAAGTAATAAAAGTTAAGTTCAAATGTGTGTGGCACATGATAATGCAAAATAGAAAAATTTTTTATATTTAGATAAATAATTCAAAAATAATACATATATACGTATGTAATTTAAAAATATGTGGAGATGAACTAAAAATAATAACATAAATTTTTACTCCCTGTTTTAAATCTTTTTAGCATTACTATTATATGTCTTGTTGCAAAATTATTATTTGTAAATTAAATTGTAATAGCATATTTACGTACTTAAAAATTATAATTTGTAATCTGAAAAATCGAAATAGAGTTTAATGTTAATAAATGTTAACATTATATTCTAAGCATGCAAATATACATAAAATTATATATTAATAAACATTCTTAATTCTGTCACTAAAAATCAGTAAAAAACTTCATTCAAAATTTATAAAAATGATTTTTTTATCTTATATGTGGAATAGTACATAACAGATACTTATATATATAAAGAATGTATCATAACACACATGAAGATGCACATAACAGATAAATGAAAGGACTAATGATCCAATGAAACAGATATCATAAAAATTTCAAATGAAGCTATTTCAATATCTTTGAAATGGCTAAAAGTTTATAAACACAGAAATTATTTCCTAGCCATATTGGAATGTATTTAAATGGAGAAAAATTGGAAACTCCAAGTCATGATGAACATTTTATGTTAAAATTTACTTCACATTTTCCACATGAAGAGAGAAACGAATATCTTTCCTTTTCCACTAAAACGCATTGCTTTAACCACACATCCAAATGTAAAAATAAATGTGACAATTAGATCAAATAAATTAAACGTAAGCATTTAAATTCATATTTTATAAGTTTTTTTAATACTGTAATTGTAGTCGGTTTTAATTTTCCCAGATTGTACTCCCTTTCGCCAAGAAAAAACAAAATAAGTGATTTGTTTTGTCTGGAAGTGATGTAAGTCAGGGATTCACTGGAAAATGAATCATGCTCTTAATTTGCAACCCTTTATTTACAAGGCCAGCAATTCATCAGCGTCATCCAGCGCTATTTTTCAAAGTTAAGTTTGTTAGTTAATTGTGTTAGGGTGCGGAATACTAACCTCCTCACCATAAAATTGCCACAGCGGATCGCCCACAACCATTGTCCAATCCGATATGATGCAGGATTCAAGGTGGAAGGGGAAAATAGTTCTAATGTAGGGGGATAATAGGGATAAAACACACCGTAGAACGGATCAGTGACCCCACGTTCCATCATCATATGCACCAAGTTCAAGGCCGATTCGGTTTTTTAAACGCCCTTTTTCTACGCTTTCACTCATTGCTGACTCAGTCAACTTAAGAAAAAAAAATTGAAATGAAAAAGTTCTTTTCCTTCTCTGTTATTGCTCGTGTTGTGCTGTTCATGTTGTACTTTTAAAAAAAATAATCATGAACTGATCGTGGCTAATAAAATAACAGGATATTCCGTGAGTTGTTGACTCTGGGATTTCCCCAAGGGTTCGCTGTAGATCTTTTTGAAAAAAAGAGCAAAAAAAAATGAGACCGCACACACAATACAACTCGTGTAAATATACTTTGTAAAACGTGTGTAAATTATTTTTGAAATTTCTCCTGTCAAAATTAATTAAATCATTTCGCATACTCAGTTTGGAAATTTAACCTCAAAATGGATAATGAATTTAAATAATTAAAACAAATGTATCATACTTTAAATTTATGACCTATAAACGTTTTTTTATTGTGGAATGTAAATTACTTTATTGCTTTTATTAAATGGTTGTGCATAAAAAATATAAAAATATTTTTTTAATCAAATTAAGCAATTCAGTATTATAAATTAATGAATTTTTATAAGATGAAATTTGTAAATTAATTAAATTTTTAATTTACATATATATATATATATATATATATATATATATATATATATATATATATATATATATATATATATATATTTAAACTCCTAGAAATTGTAAGCAGTTTGTTGAAAACAATATTATTATGAAAAATAAAAATATATAAAATTAACAAACATTTTATAATTCCAAACAATAATTATTCATGAATTTAAATTAGCAGTAATAGTTAAATATATAAAAAAAATCTATTAATACATTAAACAGTTTATTACAAGAAATTAGGATACGATTATATTTCAATTAAATAAAAAAACTCAAATTATTTAAAAAAGTTTTAGTAATTTACAAAAATTAAATGTTTGTTAAAATTTTGTATTATATTTTATAGTAAATCAAATATCAGCTTAGTAATATTTTCTAAGCTGATATTTGATTTACATATTTTCTTTTCTTTACATAGATAAATCGTAATTTATTAATATGATTTTTTTTTTAATTTAAAGATTTTTTAAAAATGCAGTTTTCAAACAATGAACTAAAATAGAGTCTTTTATATTTTTATCTCCTTGATATGTTTCGTTTACCATTAATGTACCTGTTTAAATGAAAAATAGGTACATTTATATTTCAGAACACTTTACACACAATTGAAGTTTTAACGGATTGTATTGTAAGGTCAAGAGATTTTTACTTTTCTATTCAAATTATTTCAATTGTCATCCTATGTTTTTTTTTCCCAATTTTGCACCTCCGACTTACAAGTTTTAATCTCCCACCCACATTGTTAACTTAACTATAAGTGATTTTACCCCGTGTAGAAAACGAGCCCATAAATTTTTCAACATAATCAGGCGTTTATTAACACCATCATTGCACTTAAAATTTATATTAAAATCAAATACCATCTCAGAAGTTATGAAAAAATTCCAATATAAAGCTTTAATCACATTGAGATTTTTCCTATTAATGTGCTATCTATAAAAGGGAAACTTGTATTATTATTTTGTTTTTGTATGCATCTATGTTTTGACAAATATACTGAAATATCATATTTTATTATAACTATGATTTACAAATTGACAGAACACTAGCCGTAAGTAATATAATTTGGATTTATTTCCATTAAAGAACCTCCAGTCAAGTTCAGGCATGGATGTATTTTCTCTTTCTCTCTCTTTTCCTTGTATGAATGGGTTGTGAATGGTTGCCTACCCTATAAACGGGTATCTATGGCATGTGTGTCCTGAGGAAGTCAGACTCCATACCAAATTACGGTTCAGTTGGGAAAAATGGAGCAACGCACCCCATATTGCGAGACTAGCTGCCACAAGACAACAACGATGACAATAGTATACTTTTTAATTCAAGTTTGCGTTTGATTTATATTTAAAAGTGTAGCCACCCAACCTGTTTAGTGGTTAGCGTAACTGACTACGAAAGGGGAGGAACTATGTTCGAATCCCTGCTCGGGCAAGGATGTACTTTCTCTCTCTCTATTTTTCTAGTCATTTCCTCAGATGATGGATGAATGTGGCCCTCCCATAAACGGGTTTGTGGTGGTGTGGCGAGGGTCATGCTACTCATACCTCCGTGACTTGGTTCACAGGTACCCACCGGGTAACGATAAAATGAGTAGCAGTTTCCGGCCTTGTTTCGGCAAATGGACTAATCTACTTACTTTCTCAAGGGTGCCCGCCATTAGAAATAAAAAAATATATACTTAAAAGTATTTATGAAATCATGATATTGCAAATTATGAATGGGATCAAACATGAGATAAAAGTATATTCTTAAACTGTTCGAATGTATGTACATGGCAATCAGTTCCTTGAATAAAAATTATTTCTTTACAAATAAAATTACAGGTTAATTAAAATAATTACTCATTTTATAATTTATGGCACCAAAGTTTCACATTTTATTTAAAAAATCTTTGGTTGTATAGAAATTTTTGAATTCATTTAATAAAAAGATGAAATCAAAAGTATTCTTATTAAATTATAAAAGAGTACTTTTGATTTCGAAAGAAATTTCTTTATCGTTAAAATGCAACTACAAAGAACTCTCAAAAATTGAATCCCTTTCCCCATTCAGAAGTACCCGAACGTACAGTTTCATTCAGAAGTATTCGGTCAGTGTATAACTTGGCATTGTGCATCGATAACAAGGAAAGGTTAATCCCCTCCAAAAAGACAATTAATAAAAGAACCTGGCGATGTATCATGCAGTAATTCGCACTATTGTTTTCGCTTCTCAATGAAAATCGCATTGAGTGTCTCATCAAGCGCTAAAAGAATCTCAGAGTAATGAACATACAAGGTTGATGACTTGTTCTTTTTATGATGAATGCGAGACACGAGTTTCATTGCTTGAAATCGTAACACAATTTGTGCTATAAAAATTGATGTCTGATGTATTTTTTAATACATTTATTCTGATTGCTGCTTATTTCATTAAAAATGACAAATCTCAAGGTTAGGTTTTCAAGAAAGGTTTTAGAAAATATTTTTCGGTGAAAAATTGAAAAATGGAAATATTTATTGATTTCAATTGCATCCAGTTTAGCATTATAAATTACCCAAACTTATTTAAGTAGAAATGTTTCTTTTTTTAAGTTATTATTAACATTAGAACATATTTTTTGCCATGTATTCGGCTGCTTGAAAAACTATGCCCAAACTATTAAAACCCGTTAAGTTTGTTACAAGAAAATATAACAGATGATTCAGAATTTCTGTGAAAATAAACATTTTCAATCATTGATAACTTCTTTGAAATCCCTTTTGAGATTTAGAAGTTGTAGGTATTTGTTTTCCCGATAGTGGAAGTTTAGAAATTTGTGGAAGATTTGTGACAATGTGATCTTCCTCAATTTGCTATTTCTGCGCGAGTAAGCGAACCTAAGCAAAACATACAATAATACTAAATATATATGACAAAGTACACAAAACCTATGTAACATCTAAACAAAAATTGGAGAAAAAATTATTAAAAATCCAAATGGTGAAATAAAATTGGAAAACAGTATTTCGTTTCGAAAATGAATTTGGAAATACGACTCATGACATCAAATTTTTCGGCAATTCAATTTGCTCTTTAGAAATCTTGTTGCATTAAAAATTCTCTGTAGTTACTTTTTAACTGTAAGTAACAGATATAACCGTCATTTAAGTATGAAAATATGTATAAATGAGATATAAATGTAGAGGGTTTCAATTGGCAATATGCAGCGAAATACTACAGCGCCTTCATAATGGAAACTCCATTTTCAAATGTATAAATCATCAATTATGTTGGAGAACAGTTATTAATCAATTTCATAAACGTTAATGGAAAACTAAACGCAAAAATGGAAATTTTTCTCAAAAAAAGTTTGTTATAATAGAAGAAATGTTTACTATATATATTTAAAGACACAGATTTAAAATATTTTTATTCGTTTCTAGAACATTTTACACATTATGCTAAATTTAGTATCCACATTTTTAGAAAATAATTTAAAACGTTCCTTTCCTAATATTAACTATTAGTAAAAAATTAGAAATATTATACACTTATCAATATATCGCATTAAAATAATTATCATGTTGTTACCATGAACAATAAATGTAAGTTAACCTCAAACTTTACTTTACTTTTTAAACTATTATTCACATGATATACCAATAAACAGGGTTGCGCATGATTTCTTTTTCTACTAGTAAAGACGTTTTAAGATCTCTCATGAGAAAATAAAGTATCATGTATATATAATATATATATATAATTCTTATAAATTATTTCCAAATACTTCTAATGGCTTATTTTCATAGCCATTTAAAGTGGAATTTAAATTATAAAGACCTTTTATATTATAATATACATTAGTTAATGTATGTGCTAAATGAAAAATTTTGATTTTTATTCGTCTTCCAATTGTTGTAGAATTTTCAAATGGATGTCTAATTTTAATCAGGCTAAAGAATAGATCCCATGTAAACCTTGTCAGGTTTTTAAAATGATAAATTATCAATAGTCGAATATATGCAAAAAACACTTTTAGTAGCAGGTAATGCATAAATGAAGATAATAAGTGTTTTGTTACAATCTATTTAATGATTCCTTAGTAAATTTAACATTGTTCTTGAATTTAGACTTATTAACTATAATAGCTTTGTAAAGGTAAATAATATACTTAACTAAGGGTTTCCTAAGCTAAATTATACATTTACGTATGATGTAAATGAGGTCAAATGAGACTTCAATTGTTTACTTTTAGAAAAATGCAATGAAAACAGAGATTTAAAGTTAGGTTAAGTTAAGTAAGTTCATTACAAATTACTTCCTGCCTGAACTTTGACTTTAACTCTTGTTTATGTCTATCTTGATGATTTTGCATTAGAAGGAAGGACGAAATATTGAAACAGTTGCAGCGTATTTTTCAGTTATATTTGTGGTATTATAGTAAAAATATGTTACAGCGAAATTGTTTATCGTAGTTAAAAATCATCATTATTAAAAGGGAATAATATTTCATAATCTTTTATGATCTAAATTTTATTTTTAAATATATTGTGTCATTCAAAATTGTAAAAATATTAAATTTTTTTATTCTTTTAAGTTTTTAATTGTTTTTAGCAAACTTTCAACTAAAGTAAACCTTTGCGGATAAAATGATTCAACATTTTGAAACATTAAAAAATGAAAGAAAACTACCATAATTAATGAAAATAGCAAGAAAAGTATTTGATGCAATATTGACACAGTATTTGAGTGCACAGTATTTGATGCAATATTAACAAGTTACTTTATTTCATAAATGTTGGCCCCCTACAGTAAAATTTTATAAAATAATTCAAAGTTATATGTCATAAAATTAAAAGACAAATTTATTTAAAATACATTTATTTATCAAAAATGAATTTTGAAATTAAACATTTATATTTTAGTAACTTTTTTCCTTAAAAATACTATTTTTTATTACTATTTATTATTATTATTAATGATTTTTTTATATTTTTAAATAAATTATAATAATAATGTTAGAAAATATTTTAATACCTTTAAAGATACAATATAAAATAAGATATTACTTTATACTGTTGTGCCTTTTTGATGAATATAAAATAATTAGAAAATGTTTTAGATTTTATGAAAATATTGAGATGTTTTGTATTTTTTGAAACATAAATACGCTACTTTTTTATGTTAAAAAAGCTATAAAAAAACGGTTTTTTTGGTAATTTATTAGTATATGTACAAAAAATCAAAAAAGTAAGTTTTTTTTTTTTTTTTTTTTCAAATAACGAAAACTTTAAGGAAAAGACTTTCATTTCTGAAATTTCATAATATTTCTTTCAACTAACATTAAATAAAAAAAATCTAATAACAGAATGCTTAATTTTCTTTTCATCTAGATTTGTAGGCTCATTATGAAGGAAAAGGAAAGGGAATGCTAACAAGCTTGTTGCCATTCAGGATTTCATAAAAAACACAGCAGCTTAAGTTTTCCAAGCGATACCAAAAGAAAGTCACTTCACCCGCATGTTTTACGGTCAATGAATCCCAATTTGCAATGTAAACACACGCTTAATGCAGTGAAGATATTGATCGAAATTTTTCCTCCGTCTAAAAATATGAATCTTATTTGAAGATAAAATAAATTCCTTTCCTAATCTTACACTTTTTAAATTGGAAAAACTACTTATAAAGCTATTATATATTTAAAAATATGAAATAAATATTTGTACAAATTTCTCAAAAGAGCAAAGAATTATTTGAATACTAAACAATAAAATAGAAATCCTTGTTTAAATAATGAAATCATACAAATAATAAAAATTTAATATGAATTGTAAATACGTAAAGTAAATATAATTTTACTGCCGGTGGTTGCTTTAGAAGAAATATGAGAAATTCAAAGTCTTTCAATTTTTGTTAAAACATAATAAATTAATTATTCTCAAACTAAAAAATTACACTTTTTATTGAATAAAATTAAAAAGGAAAAGATTAGTTGCAGAGTAAAAAGCTTCCTTCAAATTTATTTTCCAGTATGTGATCTTAAAATTTTAATTAAAAAAATTAATATAATCCAAAGTTTAACAATAATATTTACTTAAAATCTAACAGGTTCTCATATACATGATTTTTATTTAATCTTTATAAGTTATTTCTAAGTTTTAAAAATGAAAATTTTATAATTTCTATTTCAAAAAGTTTGGAAAATTTGCTAAAAAATATATTTATTCTTCACTAAGCAATTGAGTGTTTTCTGAATAAAATTATCTCTTAAGTGTTACCAATCATAAATATTTCAGAGTTGATATGTTTATCGTAACATATATTTCACGTAATATTTATTTTATGCATGATAAATATTTATAAAATACATTACAAAATAGTTATAAATAATTGTCTTTCCAAACTTTCACATGTTACCATAAATGTAAATTAAGTGTCAATACATCAGATATCCTTAGAAAAATATTTTATGAACATCTTTGCAAAATAAATAAATAAACAAAATGAAATTGTAAAATAATGTTAATAAATTGAATAATTTATTATTTTACGGAAATAAGAGTGGTCATGAGCTCTAGTCCAAGACTCATGAACTTCAAGAAAACCCCTTATCTTCGGAACAATTCACTGACATAAAACCTCTGGATATATATATATATATATATATATATATATATATATAAATAGTATTATTTCACAAACATAATTTAAGTGTGAAATGAATAAATAATATACATATTAATTTCAATACTAATTTTTAAAGCTACAGAATACAAAATTTTTGAAACAATAATATTTAGTCATTATATTTAATCATTTGAAACTTATAAAGGAAAAGGAAGAATATGTGAAGAAAATAACACAATATCCCTAAGCTTTTAATCCAACAAAAATATGTACAATATAAAATTTAAATAACTAGATAGTTGCTTACAGAAAATAAATATTAAAGACATTTAGTTGTGTATTCCATTCTCATTTGCTGTTCATATTTTCAAGGTTTATATTGAACATGTGACTTTTTCCCGTAAAAACATTCCCATAAATGTGTCATCAAAATGATTGCTGACTGCCTCCAGGTATTTTAACCTTCATTTTTTTCTATTAACCAAAGTTCAAATATGTTATTTTAGAAATAGTACATTTTTCGCATGGTATTTATTTTATTTTTTCTCTTAAACACGTTTTAGAATAGCTTTTCTGCATTTTTGATATCATAAAAAAACTATTAGGATGGTTAGAATTATAAATTCAATATTTGTCTATAAACTTCACAAGATTCTCTTTGACATGCATTGTAAAAGAAACAGTGGAATATATATATATATATATATATATATATATATAAGGTAAACATGAAAGTTCTAGTTTTTATTTACCCAAAAGAATATGACCTACAGAATTTATAACCTATTGTTAGTCCTCGGAGAAATCCCTATCGGTATCCAGCACCTTCTGCCAACATGTCTCCTGTTATGCAATCCCCTTGTGGTAATTTTTGAACAAAAACAAACCGTGGGAGCTTGGCGTAAGTCTGCTTTTTCAGTGAAATAATTTCTAAGAAGATGGTTGTTCAGAGAATGGAAGAGGTAGTAATCTGATGGTGCAAAGTCAGCTGAGTAAGGAGGATGGTACAAAGAATGCACTTGGTTGGAAACCAAGTTGCTCCCGGCCACCCGCGCGACATGCGGATCTTGCGTTATCAGCCAAGAATAATCCACCCTTGCGATTAAATAGTGCTGGCACCTTCTGTTGCAGTGCCTGTTGTAAACGTTTCAATTACTACGAATACAAGTCCGTTTGTAATAGATGAGAGCTTGATGCCTATTCCACCAGACACAAAACATAATCATGCGTGGGTGAATAAGTGGTCTTGCTTTGTACAGCACAGTATCCTAAGATGATAGATAGTGTTGTGGTATCATTTATATTACTATATTTAAACTCTTGACTTGATGCAGCAGCTGATAAACCAACTTTGAAGTCGTAAAGCAAACAGAACCAAATGAGCTACTTCGACACATTGTCTTCGAAAATGTACGAGTTACGATTGCTGCATGTGGGAGGTAGACCAGCTTTTACAATGACTATGGCCATTCTCGACTGACTGGTGTCTCAACCATACCGTACATTAATTAGCATACTTATATATGTATGTGCGTACACCTGGGTTTGAAGCACTATATGCATTTTATTGTATAAATCTTCATATAGTTATTAAACAATAATGCACACCACTTGATGATGTCACTCTATTTAGCTGCTATGCTATAACATATATGACTTATAAAGATTGAGTTTTAAATCTGTATTCTGTCAATTATGAGAATCCCAGATTGCATTGTAGGAATCTATTTTTGAAAATTATTTACATGCAACTTTAAAACTTATCATTTTAAAGTATTGATAAATAATTATGGGTTTTTGAAAAACCCGATATATCCTTATTGATATAACCAGATTAATAAATTAGTACCGGGATAAAATTATCAGCCATACTGTTACATTTTAGGCTTTTCGTAAATTCCGTTCGAGACATCGAAGTTTCTCGTAATTTTAAATATATTTAAATCTGAATACACTCAAATTAGCCTTTATAATTAGGAAATAACTGTAGAGGAACAAACCAATACTTTTGCTGAAGTTTTTATTTTATAAATAATGCTATATACACATTGGTCCTGATTGCTAATTTTTGACAGTTACTTTGAATTCGGTTTTGATAAGCATCTTATTGGTTTTCTGATGTATGCGTTAGTTTTGAATGTTGTTCTTTTCGAATGATGATATGTATTCATTGGTTCTGAAAGATACAAAATAAAATACCATAAAAGATGTACTTAAATGTATATATATGTACCAAAAAATAGTAATGTCGGATGCACATGAAAATAGTGAAAGTATGCAGCCAATAAACTTGCAATGTGATAAATAGATATATACATAATATAAGAAAATTCTCCTGACGAATATGAAAATTTTGGAATGAATACTGCTTTGTATAGAAAGGAAAAATTTTACTCAAAAGACTAGCAATAAAAATAGTATCCATATATTTAAATATTTGATATAATTATTTATTTTGTAGCTGATAAATATTAATATAACTTGATATTACAAGCATATCTTTTTTAATTTCAGATTTCAATTGTATTGGGTTGTTTTGAAAGTTATTTTTTTTCCTATTTGAATCAGATTTTCGCTAGTGAAAACCTATTTTATGAGCATGAAATCATGCTACGACCGGAAAGATGATGAAAGGTATTGATTGGACTAGAATTGACTATATACAGTTCAATAAAATATTTATTCGCTATACGGTTTTCATATTCATATAAAACGAAATAACTTTCCGAACAACGCAATAGAAATCTTATATCAAATATACCCTATGATCAAGAAAACTACTCTAAAATATATGTATTAAAAATAGATTAATATACTGATTATTTTTCTCTGTGCCAATTACCATGAATTAATTTATTGGATTACTTGTGCAAGAGATTAGTCATTACGATTACGTATTAAATTCTGCTGAAATAGTGTGTGATTTCAATATTCATATAAATAAACTATTTTTCTCTTTGCGAGAAACTGCTTTTAAATATTTTCACACCATTACAGTATTTCAAATCAGCAATTTGATTTATCGTTGTGGCATTACTCCACTTTCAAGACACTACCTAAGTACCCATTGTTCTAAAAGAGAATAATTTACGATAACACCACTTATAGACACCTAAAACGGTGCCTAAGCTTAATCTTTGAAACAGTAATCTGCATAAGAAACAGGTACACTCATGGCGTTTTGATTTTCATTCAGAGCCAGAAAAAAATATTCGAACCACCTGTTTGGGCAGCGGAATCCCCCGTTGATGGATGTAAACGGAAGAAAATAGGAAAAGATTTAAGAAAATAAACATGTCTCGCCAAAATGAGATCAAGGTGATGGTTATTAATAAGAAAGTTTACTCGCGTGTTATGCCATCCCACGTACTTGGGAGTCGGCCACCATATTTAATACCTGACTAGACCACCAAGTGTGGTTGGACAAATCGTTCCATGGAGTTAAAGGTCACGTCCTTGTTCTGTTCTTTCGAAGTGATCTATCACAAGTAAGATGCTCTATATGATTGTTACATAAGATTATATTACTTTGTGGCGTAATTAATTATCCATGCTAAATTTTCCTGATTTGCTTATTGCAAAACGCTTTCACACTCAGTTTTATAGCTGTCGGTCTTTTTTAATTCAGTCAAGCCTGTGGCACTTACATAGCTCTTAATTCTTTAAATAGTATAAGGAAACCTGTTTTATACTTTTTTTTTAAAAAAAATGAATGATATTTTTAAAAAAATGCGTGTTTTGTGCACAAAAATAAAATATAACGAAGTAATTTTCAGGTAAATTTTCTAGAGAGAGAGAGTAAATTTATCGTTATGGGGAATTAAAGGTCACACAAATTAGTGAATACAGATGCTGGTATTTTAAGTTATGCGGGTGAAAATTAGGTGAAAGACAAAACTCCAGTTTTTGAAGTTGCAGTCACGGTAAAAATAATATGAGAAATAATAACAAACATACATTTATTTACATAGTAAAATAATCAATAATCAACAACAAAAATATTCTCATTCCATATTTTTTATTCGCTTTGTGATTATTTCATCTCTCTTGTTTGTAGTGCAAATAAAATACGAATTTAAAAAAAAAAACTATTAAGGATTGAAAACTATAGAAAAAGAAAATATTCTTTATAATTTAATATGAGATTGCGCTGTAATAAACAATAGACCAAACAATAAAATCCAGGAAAAGTATCTGTAATAGCATATAAGTAAATAATCTAAGTACCAAAAACATTACATTTCCAATGTGTCATGACAATTAAATAATACAAAATTTTTTTATATACATAGGTATTTTTTTAATGTTTGGAGAATATTCTTAAAGAACAAAATAAATAATAAAATATAAAAAACAGGTGAATATAATAAGAAAGCTTATAAATAACTCAGCAGTTTAACATTTTTAATTATATTGATTGGATAGGAATGTATAAAATGCAATACGCGTAAAATACATACAAAAATAATAATATATAAATAATAACTATTGACTTTTTATATTTCTAATTAACAAATTTTTATTTAAAAAATAAATTTATTACTTAATCATTGTAATACAAAAATTAAATTGCTATTGATTTCAGTGTATAGTTGTGTATTATATAGAATGCAGTTGAAGAATAATCAACCACAATGATGTTGAAGATGGTTCGGTTTATAAACGAGAAATTGTAGTTGTTGTTTTAATTTTCATTAAAGGTATACATTTCTTACAGAGAATTTTTATCTTTGGAAAAGCAAGAATAAAATAATGAATATACAGTATTTTCTAAAAAAAAATTATTAAAAGTTAGAACCTTCTAAGTGATTTAAACAAAAATCTCTTTGAAGATATGAAAAAAATGAGTCAAAAAATGAGCAACACCATATTATAAATAAATATATATTTAACAACACAAAATTACAGTATTTATTAATTAAATAAAAGTTTTTACTATTCTTATGTTGTAATATTCATTACAACATAACAATGTGATCAACATTGTTATCAATCATTAATATATAAAAAATTTAAGTATTGTACAATTTAAATAATAATAACGTCCTTTTCAAAATACATTTTATTAATGATCAAAATATTAAAGGTTAGCAAATACTAATTTACTTTTCTAAGTAAAATTCTAATAATTAATTATTATTATTAATTTTACTAAAATACTAAAACAATTTTTTACAAACGCAAGTTAAACGTGATATGCGAGAAGATTTAGAAATATTTGCCTAATGAGTGTTGAAATGAAAATAATTTTTCAGATAAATTGAAGGTTAAAACTTACTTAATGTAATAATGCAAATTTATTAAAAAATAATTGACACATTAAATTTGATCAGAAATATTAATTTCAGTTAAAAAAATTATTAATCTTTTCAATTAATTACTGTTGTGAAATAAATTAATAAAAGTTTAAAAATTTCGAAATTTCTTCCTTAATTATCAATCACTTCTAATCAATGTTTCGTTATTTCCTTTAATTTCAATTTTATTTTTTTAATTTGATACAAGATACTTTCGAGAATTATTTTTGAATGTTAATAAAAATGTCGAGAATTATTGCATTCTTTTATGCAGTTCATAAATAATGTTGTATTTTTAAATAACAAAAATGCTGAGAGACCTCAGAGAATTGACTTTTTTTCTAAATTGGAGATTATTCTTTTGTATTTTCTTATGCATTTTTAATTTATTACTATGTTTCAAAAATAATAAAAAATTTTATGTATATTCAATACATTTTTATTCAAAGAGCATTTTTTTTAAAAAAAAGTAATGCAAGCTGAAGAAAAAATTACCAAATCTTGTGTTTACAATTTTAATTTTCTTTAAATATAATATAACTTATTTTAATTAATTTTGATTTACTTTCAATAAATTATAACTTAAACTTTTACTCAAAACTTTGAGACATAATTATCACTCAAAATTATATATAGTTATCTCTCTTTATAATATAAATATTTTTAACTTACAAAATTACTTTAAATCTAAACATAATTTAATTTATTAAATCATTTTTTAAAACAATAATTTTAGACATTTGCATAAAGAAGTAATATCTGTATTCAAAATGTTTTGTTTCAAAAATTTCGAACTGTTTTCAGATTCTCCACGTGCTAATAAAACGTGCTTACTCATTTCAAAAGTATACAATGTCCAAAATTGGTATTGTTCGTAGATTAAAACAAAAAGTGACTTCCTGAAAAAAGTTGTATTACATTTGATATTGCAGACTTGTTTTTACATTTTACCTTAAAGATAAAGAGAATCTAAAAAGATCTCTATTTAAGTTTCCCACACAAATACTTGCAGATCTGGTTATAAAGTTTGTAAGTAATATAAATTAGTTTTCATTATCACACACACATATTATTTCCTGAATTCTTAAATCAACCTTGGATGGAACCAGAATCAGTCTAATAAATAAATAATGACTTGTTTAACACCCACACTATTTCTTGAAATAAAAGAAGGATTTCTCATCCTTGATGACTGGTGCGGTAACCTTCAAATTAATCTCTTAATAAAGAATATTTGCATACAACTTTAATTAAAAATAAGGTTAGATCATAATAATGGTTACAGAGATAAACAGTATACATTCAAAACGAATTTTGGATACTTCTGAATACATTTACGAAAAAACATTAATTATTAAAAAGATATACACATAAAATTCCTATAATAACTGTTAATGAATTCACATGGAGTATACATGTATTTATTGTATATATGTGCATAGATTTTAAAAATTGTTTTAAGGTTAAATAAATACATAAAAAAAGTTTTAATTTAAGAAATATCTTTTCTTAGATAAATGCTTATATTGCACGGATGGTGCTTTTAAATGTATTTTAGATTATATTTTTATATAAAATTATAAATTATAATTGAGAATATAATTTTGCTTTAAAACATCTAATTAATTTGCATTGCTAATGGCAAATATTTTTCTAGACAAAGGCTTAGTTTTGAATTTTGTTTTTAATTCTTGTATTCTATAAGCACAGAATTCTGTCAAAAACAAAATAATTTACCTTTAATCTTTTAAACATAACTTTTATCTTTTATAACTTATTTTTACTTAACTTTTTCATCTTTTTGAACTTTTATCTTCTACAATTTAAACAATTTTATATACGCTTATTTTGCATTTCATTTAGTTATATGATCACTGCATTACATTTACATGCACAAATATTCACTAAGTTACATTTACAGTTTAACTCAATATCAATTTATACACAAAATATAAATGAGCTGTACATACTTCTCATCCAATGAAATTTTTAAGTTAAAGATTATTTACTACACAATATTTATCAATTTTTAATTACATTTTATTTATAAAAGTTAAGCGTAAACTTTTTTAGTAAATTCCTCAAAAGTAAATGAACGAAATTATCTGTGAAACCATCCGAAGTTTAAATAACAATGGATATTCTATGGTTCATCAACAAATACACTGTGTTTATTATATATTGCCAAGAAAATTTGAATGATGCTGAAATAAAATGATACTAAAAAATCTTTAAAAAATAATAAAAATTAATAAATTTAATTATTATTCAAAAATATCAATGTTTGTAAGGAATAGTTCTTGTTAAAATTTTCCATTTTAGTATTAAGGTTATAGTCAAATTTTCTCCTATTTCAGACGCCGATATTTGAACGTAAAAAGGTAACGTAACATTCTGACACAGTTAAGCTGTAAACATAACGATCTCTTTACACGTTAAAGTATGCTGCGTGGTTTTCAACAGCTTCATGAAACACTTTTATTTTACTTTTACAGCCTCCATTTTCTAAAACGAAAACAAAACGCACAATTTATAAAGAAAAAAAACATAGATTAAATATTTTTCTTTAATGTTTTTTTTTTCGCATTTGGCATTGAATATCATCACGATAACGTGTATTTAAAACCGCCTCGATTCACGAATATCGCGTTAAAAGAGAAGTTCTAAGGTACAATTCCGACTTCACACATATCGTTCTCGCGTGCTACAGCTTTTTGCGCGCTGCTATATCTATTCTTATTTTAACATGATTTATTGTCATTTGTACTCTATGATCTACGCGCGCGTGAAATTGCTATGAAAATTGCCGAGTTACCTTTAGTTCTGTTAGAAAAAGGATAAATGCGTGAACAAGAGAAAAAAAAAACTATTCTTTTTAACACAATCATTGTCTTTGAAAAGAATAAAATGCCGCCTAAGCAATTCTTCGGCAAATATTTGGGTATTGTTTTTTATTTCTTTAAGCGATTATATTCTATTTGCTTTTTCTTTAGTTGCAAAATAAATTTACCGTTATTTGTGGCCTGGTTCACTTATGAAGATCAAAAGTGAATGCATTGATAGATTCTACTTTAATTTTAAGCTTTTATTAAACTATTATTGTTTAAGTAAAATTATGATTTTCTTTCAAAAATTATTTTATCAAACGGAAAAAAATGTGAAAATATATTTCCCTTCAATTACTTAAAAGTTTAAATCATTAAGATTTTTTTAAAAATAAATATTATCCAAAATGTTTGTAGAATTGATTGTATGCATGATCCCAAAAAGAAATATTTTATTACTTTTTCAGAATTTGAAAGTATATAAGCATATGTTTCTCTTAAAAAACGGTTGTTTTTAACTCTTTTAATTCTGCTTCCATTTTTTTGAAAAAATTTTAAATTAATTTTTAATCATATTATGTAAGACTATTTTGAAATGACTTTATCATGAGAAAACACTTGTAATTATAAGCATATTTGTTTTATTGTTGAAAAATATATGTAATTTTTAGGTGTAAAATTGACCTACTAGAGTAGTTTTATAAAAATATTATGATAACTATAGTATTATAACTGCAATTTTTAATTGTAATTTATCAAAGTATTAAATATTATTTTTACCATAATTTTTAACCTTTTATTTTGTCTATTATTAATAAACGTCACAAAAAAAATTTATATGCAATATTGAAAAGATATAATTTAAAACTAAAGTTCTTTTGAGACTCATTAAACGACGAAAGTGAAATATTGAAAACTTTTCAATTAATTGCAATAACCATTTATATAAAATTTCTACATTATTAATGATTATTAGTAATTGAGTATCCAATATTTGTAAAAAAATTAATAATAATTGTTTTTGCTATTCCTAACTTACAAATGGAATATGTTATTAAATTTTAAGCGAATAGTTTAAATCATATTTGTAACATTATTTCTTACACATGAAAACTTAAAAAATTATAATGATACTTTGATACATGAAATAAAAATAGTACGATTTAGCGACATTTATTTAAAAAAATGTTTAGACATATATTATTTACTTAAATATATTTCATATTCTCAAACAATATTTTTATCAAATATTTTCTCAAAGAGTTTCGTGTTATGATAATAAACATTAAATTAATTTATTATTTTTATTATTTAATTAATTGTTATAATGCTTTATTATCATTCATACCATATAAATTTTGTTTTAAAAAATTGCTACCTCATTCATTTCCTAATTCATTTATATTCGTATATAATTTATGAAAATTGCAATTCACAAATAAATTTGATGATGTAAATATAAAATCTTCTAATATGAACATAATTATTTTGTATGTTAACAAATATATACAAATATATTTCAAGTTAGGTTCTTTTGTTTCAAGAAAAATAAAAAAAAAATTGTAGATAAATTAAAACTTATTAATAATGAAAATTCTTCATTAATTTTTAAGCCAGAAATAATTTTAGCATTCACATTTGATAATGATATTTACATAATTTATTAAATGTATTAATATAAATTTATTTCACATTACATTGCTTTGTTTAATTTTAATAGCATGTTAACTTATTCTTCATAGAATGATAGACTTCAACAAGAATATATTATTGTTATTTATTATTCATTTATTTATTACTATAATAATGAATGAAGTGGCCAATTAGAGTTTCCATAAGGAACTGATGGATTAACTATTGTTTAAAAATGAAAACAGATTTTATTCAATTTACTTGCAAAATTACGTTAAAAAAAACTCTTAAAAACATATTTAAAAGAATGTTGTCCTCAAAAATTCTCTAAGTAAACATTCTAACTTTATGTTTGAGAATTATTAGAGATCAAACTATTTTCAGTTAGAATTCTCTGTAAATTTCTCTGTTAGCTCTTTCTCACAAATATGTAAATATTCATATGAAAATTACTTTTAATGCAACTATAAACACTGGAATTTTGATTTGAAAATATTCATATTAATATATAAATTTAAAATATTTTTTAAAATTTTATTATGTTTTATTATATTTAATTTTATTATTTCTTAAAAAACTTTATTTTAAATTTTATTTTAAAAAATTAAATTATTATTCTCTTGTAATATTTTTTTAATATATATTATGTTTTATTATAATTTTTTTATTATTTTTAAAAAATTATATTTTAAATTTTATTTAAAAAAATTAAATCTTTATTCTCTTGTAATACTTTTTTATGTTAATAAATCTTCGTCTATAGAGCTATCTCTTGATGTTGGGTTTGAAACATATTTTCTTACATTTACATTTGTTTCATTCATTCGGATATTCTACACAGTGCTACAATGTTTCATCAGATTTCTAAAACTTGGTAAATTTCTTTTTTTATCATTACACAAGAGAAACGGTTATAAATTTACGCAATAAGTAACTAATGACAGCCAAAGTTCCTTTCACTGTTGACTTTTGAATGGTTAAAAGGCGGAGTGCGCTGAATCAGGCTCATGTTAAATTACTACCGCATGTTTTTTAAAAGGTGTTTCCTTTTATTTTCACTCTCATGATTTCTTTCTTATTGTAGTTTCTCTTCATTGTCTGAACGGCATATTTGGCTTATTCAAAAATGCAAAGCCTCAAGTAAAAGACAAATGATTGTGAGTAGACGGGATTTCTTCACACATATATTTTGGTGAGGAATTGTTGCTCCAAAATTAGCAATCATTTATTGAAATATTAATAGAACTTAAAAAAAGGACACAAGTAATGAGTGTTAGTTTTTGCAAACAAGCAAACATTTTTTCTTCGTTTAACATATAATGTTAAGACTATGCTTTTAAAAAAGGGAGGTTTCAGGTTCAATATCAGTTAATATTGAATAACCAAAAAATGTTGGGCTTCTATCTCTATATCTATAAGTGAGAGCTTTGGGGTTTTCTTCATTGTAAAGCATGAATAAACCCCTTTGTTTATGAAAAATCGGGAAGAAAATTATGCATTGAATGTTTAACAAATATTTTCATATTTTTAATTTGAACATTGAGGATGTCTTCAAACAGCTTTCTGATAATGCACTATGATCTACAGTATATAAAATTAAATATCATATTGTGCTAGAAGTAAAATGTTACCTACATGGAAGATAGACGCTATGTTTATTTACTGAGTTAACATGTGCAACTTGTAAGTAATTGGGGGTTCCATCTTTGCGAAAATTATAAAAATCCCACAATTTATAAAATTCCCTCTCAGAAGTGAAATATATAGTTAATGAATAACAAAAGCCTTTAGTTTTCAGCTAGTATCCAAAGTAATCCATAATGAAGTAACAGTTAAAACTCATTTTCAGTATTCACTTTAAGCAAGTTTATCAATTCTTTAAAGGCAAAATTACCGGAATCTTTACATTAAAATTAAAATCCTTTTAAAAATTGCCTACGTTAAATATTTATTTATCTTTCATTGTTTTCCATCAATCAACTGAAAAGATAAAATACTTAGTATAAATTCATTCCCACTGTGTTTTATATGATAATGGTGCAGAGATTTTCTTCCAGAAAATTTAGATCTCTGAATACAAAAAGCAATGTAAAAAATAAAAATATGTGACCGAAAACAAGTAAGTGCCTATTAATATAATATTTATGTCTCCATATTGTTCAATTTTAAATATTTGATCATGCCATAGTGATTTTATAATCCTTTTGATAATATTACAAAACTTTTACAGTATTGTTTTTAATATAGATTGTCTAAGTGACATCCTAAGTCAGGTGGCTCCAATTCTTTGTTAACGCTTTGTTCTATGCATAAAAGCACCTAAAAACCTTTATAAAATAAATTTCGTCAATTTGAAAAATTAAGATGAATGATAAGGTATTTGAATTTCAATAGTGCATGCCATCAACAAAATCCATTTCTAATTTCTTTAATCCATTTCCAATACAAAAATCATTAAATGTTTCTCGTTTACTGGTATACAGATTAGAAAATTTAATTTATATTTATAATTATGTAACATTGGTTAATAGCACTTGCCAGATGTCCCGGTTATTTGACAAAATCCCAGTGTTCCGGCTGTTTTATTTCAAGTCCCTGTAAAATAATAAAATTTGATTTTATAGATGACCAAAAGAGTCTAAAAATAATTAATCTCATAGCAACCTTCAATCTGATCAATACTGTTGAGAATGCCATTTCCTATCATTACCAGATGAGAAAATATTTTCCTTGAACAACATATTTGGCTTAGGATAGGGGTTTGATGAATTAATCTACTATTAATGGCATGATGACATTTGAAATTAATATTGAATTAGCTTGTAAAGATTTTTACAAGATTAAAACTAAAAAAAAACTTTCTAAAAAAGTAAAAAAAGTCCTAGTTAATGAAAGATACATGTAAGCATTGTTAAAATTTTCATTCATCATTCAAAGTGTTTTTTATTGAAGTAAAACTTAAAAACTTTAATACATTATATGTTTAAATTTATATGTTTGTGTCATTTATTGCTGTCCCTGGTTTAGGTTCCTAAAATTAATAAACGATTTTGTAAAATACTCTGAAAACCAAATACCAGTCAAGGATGCGTAACCTTGAATACCCGTCGTTTCAGAAATTTGGTACAACTATAATTAGGGAAATTGGGAAACCAAGTAATTTAACTATTTTAGAACTATAAAAGCCTCATACTATAGAAGTTTTTTATTTATTTACTTATTATTTTTTACGAATTGCTATATATTTTACCAATAATATCCTATGTACTAAAAAACTATGAAATTGCTGAAAAGCACAAATTACATTAAACATATAATAATGCAAAATATTGTTAAATATCATTATTTAAAACAAAGGTGGTGATCCAAAGATTTTACTAAGTTATTTCCTTATAATGACTTCATTAGTTTTTTAATTGCAGAATTTATCCTAAATAATTATGATACACTTCAGCAATAATATATAGTAAAGTGATTAATAACCAGTAACAGGATCTTGCTAATGATGCAAAATATCATATAAAATTATTTTTTAATTAACTGACAACTTAAAAATGTTTAGAAATTCACAAAATGTACTTAGTACATGTAAATGATTATACTTAAGATAAATTATTTCCAAATTTTCACACAAGGATTTAAACAGCTGTCACCTTTAAATATTCATTGAGGGTGACATGTTGAATTAATAGCTTTTGCATGAAAAATTCCCACAAGTAATTCCATAAAACAAGAGATTACCGTCAGATAATTAGCTTTAATAATATACAATCAACCATTTTCTTTGTAATCTTCTTGTTTTTGCGTGTGGAAAAGATGAATTACATTTAATTGGCCTATTTAAATATACCGATATTACCTTTTAACCTTTCAGTGCCTTGGTTGTAGGATGAAGTTTATCAACAGTCTGAATCGAGAAATTGTGTAAAAGGAAGAAAAAGATTAAAAAATAAAAAAAAATGGAGAGTATGTTGGTCGAGGTCGCACTTGGTTGAGTCATTCCACGTAACCAGCAGACCGAAACTCAGTGATATAATAGGGAAGAATTAGGGAAAACATTTAAGAAACAATGACTTTTACAATGGCATTTATTGCACTTGAAATAAGGCACGAGAGCTGAGGATTCAGATAGATATTTGGCGGATGAATGAAACATCATTAAAAAAGTGCAGAAAAAGAAATTATTTGGTTCTTGTTTCATTCAAAAGAATGGAGACACTTTTTTACGTAATGAAAATTCCTGTTGTAAGAGATGCTGCATTTGTGGTGAATGTGTCTTTCCTAATACTTAGTTTACATTACAATGAAATGTTATGGATGAAAAAGTCTTTTATCGTGTTGAAGCGTATCATTTCCAAATATTGCGGGAAAAGTATAGATGGACGCAATTATTCGAATGAAGGATCGGAAATATCACGTAATTATTTGAAAAATAAATAACATTGTAGGTTCTTGACACTGAAAGCGAAATCTATACATTTCAAAATAGAATCTATGCTTCTTTTTTATGTATTTAAAATAAAATTTATGAAGCCTAAAATTTATACTTAAATTTTTTTTAATATATAAAAAAGTATAAACTTCATTCTGTTTCCTATTTTTGCTTTAAAATTAAATAATGTAAAGTAAATTTGATATTGCAATGAAAAGCTGTAGAAAGATTTTTTTTAACATCTGCAATTCTTAGCTTGCCAGGAATAGATTGTGGTCTGTGTCATTTATCACATGAAAGGTAATTCGGAAAACTCCGAAGTTTCCACTCATGGTTCTATCACTAGATCTCAAAGTAAAAATAGTATTTATTTAGAGAACTTGCAAAATAAATTTATAAATACTTTTGTGTCATATTTCAAATCTATTTTCAGAGGCCTAAACTGCAAAAAATAAATAAATAAGTAAATAAATTATTGGTATTAACAGTTGAGTTGTTTTGCCATATTTTTCTAAATTACCTACCCTTATTAAATGAGGACAATAGAAATAATGAATTTATAGATATCCATTGAACCTTTCAGCATGATGGTCTTTAAATGAATCTATTATCAAATTTGCTATCATCTGAATAGTAAAGAAAACCCTTTACGCATTATCGTGGCAAAGCATATAATTTTAAAAATTTATTACCTCAATTTTCTAGTTAGTTTTTGAATATAATCACTTTTTATTAATATAAAAAAGTTGCACATATGATTTTCTTTTGATGTGGACAAGCATAAAATTTATTAGTAATTACTTAATAGAAATGAGACCATAAATTATAAATTTAAATAATTGAGTGTAAAAGTATTGGGCGGTATATTGACATATCATTAAGTATATAAGCCTGTTAATAGCAGATGTATAATATCCAAAGTAACAAATTTATTTTAGTCGCAGAAATGGTATCTAAAATTAATTAGAAGGATATTTCTAATTAATGGTTTTAAAAAAAAGGTAAACAAATTATTTTTTGAAATTATATATTTTTATTCATTAGTTTTTTTGAAAATATATATTCTAATAAATCTAGATTTTATTTAGTTTTCAAAAAATCGAAAATAATCTATTCGATCGTTAGAAAACTAAATGTGAATTTTTATTTTTGGAAACCAAAGTTTTTAATTATATTTCTTTATTTACATATTTTATTATAATAATTATATTATTTTATAATTACTAGCAAAATATAATTGTTACATAATTATTTATGTAATTTTTCTAACATTAAATAACTGTAAGTGAATTTCATGAATTCGTACAATTTTGATAAGTTATGCATGTTTAATATAACAAAATAAAATTAGCTTAACATTTTTCTAGCAGAACAATTTTCTAGAGTCTTTAAAAACAAGTGAAAGGTTTAACATAAATTCTAAGCTTCAGCATTTTGTTCATTCAAACTTGCCATTCAGTATTGTATATATATATATAAATATCAGTACCTTATAGAAATAAATTCGATGATAACAGTATCTTTAATAAAGAATATATTATGGTGTTTCAAATCAAATTTAATTTGAATGTTTCCATTTTTGTAATTTTACACAAATTTTTATCAACCTCTATGTATTTTTTTAACTTTTTTCCTTACACATCAATTTCAGAATTTACAATCAAAGTTATAAAAATTATAATAGCCTTTAAATCAATGAAGATAATGTATTTCTTTTTTCCTAACTTTTTAAATAATAAGGTACTAGCTTTACATCAGTTAACTGTCCTATTTTTTATAAGAAGCACCTGTAATTATAAAACATCAGTTAATTGTTTTATAATCACAGGTGCTTCTTAGTCACGTGACATTAAAATATTCTGTAACCTGTTTACAAATAAATTTAGTCCCGAAAAGTAATTTTAAAGCCGTATGACTTTTCTTTCAATTTCCTGCTATATACAAGTCAATAATGCACATGCAAATCTCAACTTTAATCATTTTGAAAAATTTTTTTGAATAATTTAACTGTAAAACACTGCTTTTCAATGTAAGAGAAGAAAGAAAAATCACCGGAAAGAGCAGAACTGAATATTTTCCTTATTTAGCCCTCAGAAACTAAAAAAATATTTTTAGATATTTCTTTCTTTGGTAATGTTTCATAGACGCAAAATTTTTCAAAGTAAACTATTTCATAAGTAACACGTGTATTTCTTAGGTATAAAAAAGAATAGCAAAACTGTTTTTGGAGGATGAAATTTGAAACTAATTTTGATACTCATTAATGTTTCTAAGGACACTTTATTTTGATGATAACACAATAAGAGGAATTATTTACACAAAATCAATTAAATAATATACATATATCATTAATGCGTTTCTCTCCATTCAAACATTACCATTATGGAAAATTGAGAGAAACGAATTAATGAATTATTGCGTTTCAGAATAAGAAATATATGGGATAACCATTCTTCTTATGTTAAAATAAATTCAAAATGAAAGATTCGATACAAATTTCAGCACATTTTTATTGTTTCATAAGAACACGTAGATAAAATCTACCATGGTTCCCAACGTTATCTTGATGATGCATTCATTAAGTATTTTCTAAGTTACGTAACTAAAAATATATCCATTTTGAAAAAAGAAATAAAGCTAAACTGAGACATTTTAGACTTCTGTTGAAGAGTGACAAAAAAACGCTTCAAATTATAATTCGAAGTAAATATAGTATTTTCGTTATTTTACATAGAATTTGTAAGCAAAAATTATGGTTTTCTAAAAATTGAGGGTATTTGAATTGCGAAATGTTTCCTTCCAAAATAAATATATGCAGCAAAAGTATGTCTTCAAAACAAGTGTTCGAAGGAGAATAACAAGATATTTTAACTGCGTCACTGGAAAAACACATGCATGCATGAAATATGTGTTTTACAAATTAAGATGGTATAATTATTTTATTTATATTTTCGAACGCAGTAAATTTTTGCAAATTATTGACAAACAGACAAAAGCTATTTCTAAAATTTATTAAAATAATTGATATCCTCTCAATTTAGTATAATGAAGAGTAAATTTTAAGTGTACATTTTATTAAGTCACAAGATAAAATATTTTTAATGTCTATATAAAAGAAGTCTGCTTTTTTGTATATCAAAGTGATATTTTGGACACATTAATTTCGATTTTATTATGTCCTAATAAAAAAATTTTTTTATCTCATGATAAAAGAGTTTTTCAATTTGTTTAATTTTAAGAATTTTTAGATTGATGAAAAAATCCACATGTTTTGTTTGCATTACTTTTATTCTAAATTTCATCACTTTTAAAGTTACTCTGCTTGATAATTTCACATTTGATAATTTTTTATGGCCTGGTTGGTTAGGGTGTCCTATTCGTTACCGAAAGATAGTGAGATCGAATCCCGGCTTATTCGAAGATCAATAGTGTTCTCTAATGGTGACTGGGGCACATAAAATATGCCGTTGTTGCAATGTCCTTCATGTTCCCATTCCAAATTAATACCTCTCCGTGTTAGGAGTCAGGTCTTGGGTCTTCTTTGGCATCCTGTCTCTAAAATGGAAGATCCAGATGGTGCTGCCATCTATGAGCCAAGTAGTATTTCCACCCTCGTAGGGAGGTGCTCTGTTCGAAAAACGAAACTATTTATATGACGAGCGGGCTTGGCGTCGCCAAGTGTCATAAGTGACAACACTTTCTCTAGTTTTGATTTTAAAACTTCATTTAGTCTAGTGAAACGATAAATCATATTAATGTTTTCCTTGCATGTTTAGTCCTTTCTTTTATGAAACATAAGAGATTGTTGTACTTAAAAATACGATATGTATTAAAAACTGAAGAACAAAGATTACATGTATATTTTTTTCTTATCTTAGTAAAGGTAGCTATTACAGCTTGTCGTATTCAATGTGTAAATGAATCAATAGTATAATTAAAAGAATAACAATTAGATTTGCTACATTTTCGAATTTTTAAAAAAAATTTAAACTATTACACATTTTTAACATTTTTTAAGAGAATGGTTCATAAGAGAATTATTTATTCAATTCTTAAAGTTGCACTTCAGAAAGTCCAGATTAAGAATTTTGCTTGAAAAAAACTAAAACTGCGAACTCTTAGAAAACTCTCTTGGTTAATATTATTGAATTAAGTATGAAAAACTTCTGCAAAAAATTTTGGCATTTGCAATTATTTTCTGGGTGAAAATATCCCAATACTTTTGAAATCAGTGTTATATTTTCTTACTAGTACTAGACTTTTTACTCCAGTCAATCTTCAACTCGAACACAGTTTCATTTTTCTGCTAAATAATAAACAATTTCATAGAAACGAATCTATACAATATTAATAAAACACATTGTGGGCAGGTTAGGATCTCTTAATTTTCCTCATATGTACTTCCCTCATCAAATCAATACAACGATAAACTTTCAACTTTCACTTTTTTAAAACATTTTTTCATTGTATCATTGTGTCTACGGAAGGTACTTCACGCAAAAGTGATCGCTTTCATTTCTAAAACATACCGCCGGTGTTCTTTCAACTTTGGTGGTTTGCTGACAAATGACATTACGAAAAAAAGTTCCATGGGTGGAGTTGAAAAAATGTTTGGGGCGTGTTCAGTAGTGATAGGCGATGAAGCGAAACATTTAACGGTTCCTGCTCTGACGATCTCAACTGCAGAGTATTCTTTAGAAGAAATTCGGATTGAATTTTGTTCTAGGCGGTTAATAGTTTAGAAAAGTTACCTAACACATGAAGGTCAAACTATTTCGAAATGTTACCAAACTGTACTGTTTAAGAATTAGTTTCTGTTGTCAATAAATTTTAGGACAAAAGGAAAAATATTTATTTCAATTATGTAACAATGTAATGTTAAAAGTATTTTAATAAAAGAAGCAGATTTTAAGTACCTAAATTCTTCAAAAAGTTTGATTTTTTTTCAGTACTTAATTCGAAAGCAAAGTGGTTTCAAGATTTATCTACACAAAAATTTAATTTTTAAAGTGTGGTAATTATTAAGTATGCAATGTATTAATACATAAACTTTTCTGCTTGCAAACCAAAGTGGAACCAAACACGCGTTCTTAATTTGCTTAAGAATTTTGTTTTCACTTCTGGAAGGATTCGTAAATGCAGCCTACATCAGACCAAATCATTCCGCTTGATTTCTGATTGTTAAAGCAACGGAAGCCCTCAAAGATCATCTATCAAATGTAGCACTTTCACCTTCAGAAATTAAGCCGCGCATTGAAAAATGCAATATGTTGCAATTAAAATTCTCTGGATGTTCTTTATTTTACGCACGACTTGCTGCTACAAATTAATATTCTAGTCTTTAATGGCGCAGGAAAGGATGCGATGCTCAAGTGATAACTATGTCACGCAAGAAGAATATATTCTTTCGGTTCTGTTGTTCTAGGATTAAAATCGAATTTTTTTCATCGCTTATTCAGTCATATGGATGCTTCTGAAGAATGCGTCAAAACATTAGTCATTGTATAAATGTGAATTATTCTATATTAAATGCGCATTACAAACCGTTTCGCATAATAAAGAGATCAATTATCTTGCTTTACTATTTACTACTAAAGTGAATTTATTATAGTTCTAAATTTCCATTACAATGGGATTTACATATGTGCATATTTGTATTACATTGTTCGATGTGAACAATTTTTAATTTTTAAAATTGTATATCTGTATAATATTCTTTTGCGTAAATAATTAGCAAAAAATAGGTGTTTCTTTTTATCAGTGTATGCTGTTATGGTAATGTTTGGTGAGAATAGTTTGAAACATAATCAAAGATGAACAAAATTTTTCTTATACGTAGTGTGATTTACGTATTTATTAAAACTCTAATTTGAAAACACATAATATATTTAAAAACATATATTTTATAACATTATTTTACCCTAAAATTTTAAAATCAGAAATTTTCTTTTAATAAAATCAATATGATAATCAAACGTCTAATCGCATTGTATGCACAATTTTACATAAATTATTTAAAAATACACATTACATTTTTCATAAGTATGATTGGCATGCACATCTATTTCCATAACATCATAAATAGTAAAAAGTATTGATTGAAAATGAGTCATTGCAGTTTTCGTTTAAATTGAAGATAAGTTAGAGCTTTTTTAAAAGGCGTTGTCATAGTAACGTCAAATATGCTAGTGCACCAACATTTTTCGACATTTAATTCTTTTTATTTAAATAACTCTCGCCATCATTTCTATACTAAAATAATATTTCGAAAGAATATTATTTTGGTATAGATTAATCAACAAACACATTTTCGATAACAAAAATACTTCATTCCCAAAAATATTTTTGTTATCGAAAATGTGTTTGCTAAAGGTGCATATACATTTTGACTTTTACCCGAATACTATCCTTTGTACAACGATAGTTCTAATGTATAGGCATAGCAAATTTCTTTCTTGACGACGCTGTTTCTTCACTTTAGAAGGAAGCTATTTTTAATTGTATGTTCAAAATATACTCATTGGAACATATATATCATTATTTAATATAAGAAAATATAAACTATGATTGATCAAATAAATGTGAGAACTAATATATGTAATATTCGAAATAAAAGATTTCCATAAATTGAAGGGATTTCAATACTTAAATATTAAGTATTCCCAAATTTCGGGTTAACTGCCTATTATGACAGGCCATTAATATTCTAAATTAGGTTCTCAAATCAACGTCACATCTAAAAGAGAAAAAAAGTGAAACTTTTTTGTATTTCGCGAGAATATTATACAAAATAATTAAGGTTACACATAAAGAATAAAATCCATATACGTTTATCAATACCGGAAAATATCATTTTAATTTGAGGATAAATTTTTTAGATTATTCAAGAAAAATACTTTTAAGGCATATTGCTAAAATAAAATTTTAAATATAAAAAAAAATTACATTTATTAGGCATTATTATTTGTTGTGTAATTCTTTCATTGTAATTTATAGTTATAATAATAACAAAATTGTTTCGAAATTTGTAATATTTATGTTCATTTATATTAGAATTTTTGAATTATATTCAACAAAAAATGATTACACATCTTAAAGCAAATTTATAAGGCTATTGGAAGATAATTGATATTTATTTTCTGGAAAAAATGACAATAACCTCATTATCATATCGTATTAAGATATATTTTACTGTAAAAATTATGAATGCAACCTTTTCCGATTAAAGCCATTATTATCCTAGATCCTTTTATAACAATTAAAATTTGAAAAATACTCTCAAACGTGTTCTTCAAGAATATACCCATGACTGCATTCAAATAAATGATTAAACATTCGCCGCACACACAAAAGATCGCACCCATTTAAGATTCTCTTAAGGATCCTTTTCCCACAGCGTCCTAATCGGTTCTCATAAATACTCAATTATTCATCCTGACCCACAATTTTATTCTCTTCGAACCTCATAAACACTGAAATTAAGAGCTTTTTGCATCGTTCTAAGCAGCGCCCCCTGGTGGAAGTAATATGTTGTTCTAAGTTAGTAGCCAAGTGATTTTCTGATAGAAGGGTCTTTGATCCATCTCTGTTTACCCACCCATTAAACAGAAGGGAACAACACCCTTTCAGTTCAACCGAGAAATTTTCGATCGTAAAATATAGGCCACTGGGATGTTCTTAAAGGAGTTGGAAGCCACTTGACTTTAAGACCTTTTTACAAAATCGCTATACCGTAAGTCAGAATCTAAAAAAGAAGCCACTTTTTTTTAATGTATATATAGAATAGACACGCATATTGATGCAAAGTTGTGAGCCAATTTCGCCAAACTAAATCTGTCTGATGAATCGGTAGTTGTAGACTAAGAACTGGTTGGGTATCATACTGTGGGAAAAACTTAAACGGTTTTTTTTGTACTTTATTTTCATGTCAGGATCATATCATTTTTATCTCTAAAAACGATTGTGTAATTTTTCAGAAAGAATAAACTCCAACAACGGCGAAACAATTTAGATGATTTAGTCTCTTAAGATACATATTTCTTTGAAAAATTTTCCTTTTGAATAATTTTGAAATAAATTGTTTATTTATCAACATATTGGTTTTACTATGAAATGATGTTAAATCCAATTTTGTTATACGTATTATTTTTAAAAAGCTCAAACAAAACATTTGAATAAAAATTGTCTCAAATAATAAAAATCTTTTTAAATGCACTATTCTTTTCTTTCTCCTTATATTGTTTAGTAGTTTTCGTTATCAATGCATTTTGATTTGAGCTGAAACTCAATTATCATTTTTTTAAACAAATACCTGAATAATTCGTTGTATAAAGGTATAAATTATAGGAGGTTAGTTAATTTTATATAATATCAGAATATTAAAATTGACTAGTATTGTTAAATATAGCAAAAGAGTTTCAATTTGGAATAGAATCTAGGTTTTTTCTTTAGCAATAACAAGGCATATATTTCTTGTTCCAATCGCTAATTAAATTACAAAGTATGTAAAACACTTTTATTTCTTATAATTATCATAGCCTAATCATTTATAATATAAAAACTGATTAATATTTTACTTGTTTCTCATAAAATATTTTACTATGAATTGTAAATCTTCATGCAGATCTTCGAGAAATACTACCTTGCCAAGCAATTGAAATTAACTGTTTATCAAAAAGATAACAAACTATAAATTTATAGTATTGAATTTTCACAAATAAATCACATTTTTAATTTTTATATAATTGTTATAAATAATTTGAATTCACTTCCTAATTCCATTGACATTGCGTTGATAATGTTTCAGTATTAATAAAGAATATGTTTATTGAGGGAAAACTAATAAAGTTACGTAATTTTTTTTTAAATGAACAATAAATCTTTACATCAGGTGATGCTGTACAGAGTTTTTAAAAACTGTATTTCGTAAAATTACAGTTTTCTTATTAATTCTGATAGAATTATTGGGAAAAGAAAGTTAGGTCGTAAGGAATAGTTAGAATATTTCTAGTATTCTTTTCAACTACTACAGCCAGCAGCACCATCTGTAGGTAATATTAGTAACTTATTTTGAAATCGCGGTTATATGTTCGATTTATGTCTGTTCTTGATAATCAAAGATGAAAACACAGTGTAATATTTTAAAATTAGATTATTTATTTTTATATAGGTTTTATATTTTCAATAAACTTATATTATTCGACGTATTTTTAAACCTGTCATTATTTTTGTTTTACTTAAAAATTCAGTTAAATGCTTCTAATATATAAAGAATAACTAATATTTTTTATTTTATATTTTAATAACTAATATATAAGAAATAACTAATATTTTTCAGCTTCCTATATTCTCACTCAATCTCTAATATATAGTTATAATTGCATATTAATTACCATTCGAACGACCATTTTTTTTTAGAATGCTTATAGAATTTCTTTCATAAATAACCATAGATATTGTTGTATCTCCTAATTAAAGTTATTTTACGGTAAAATATAAAAGGAAATTAAAAATAATATAAAATAAACTTTTCAACTATCTTTTCATTTTCTAAACCTCCCTTTTTTAAAAAATCGTTTCACTTTCCTTTTCATGAGTTAATATTCTTTTGTGGAAAGATATCAAACGTAATTTGATAAAATTTATATAATACCATCAAAAACGGGCCTAAAATCATTTCTATTAAGTGTAAATGATTTGACATAAAAGTAGGAATACATCATTTAATAGAATAATAAACTCTAAACTAGATTTAACAAAGATGGGCTTAGTAATGGAACGTTTTTATATTTAATGCATACATGAATTAGTAAGCATTAACTCACTACAATTACTTTAAAAATTATAGAAGGTGCTTGAGGCAGCTCCTTAGATTACTTTGCGCAACTGGCAGCTGAATGATCAACGCACAAGACTTCTATTCAAAACTTTCTGACTTCGATTTAAACCACGTGAGTTTGTAATGGTTTGAAGTTCACTCTAGACTATAGGTCCTGGTCTGATTACCCTGGAGTTCAAAAATGATTGTTGAACGAAAACGAACCACGTAAGGGTAATCCAAAACAATTTACCCTTTTGGTGCACGGTTAAATCCAAAACTCAATCAATTTTTTCTCTAACTGCAAATATGCTATGTATTGTCTTAATTATTTTAAAATAACTACAGGTTGTCCACTAGGTGGCATACAATAACATGGAGAAAAATTTAATGACTCTTCAATATTAAAGTTCACCAAATATAAATAAAAAATTTAAAACAAATTTGATTAATATAAGATATATTCAAATGTTTATTTTAACATGAAAATATTAGAGAACGGATATT
>JAPDSC010154043.1:0-16070 GCA_026290005.1 Latrodectus geometricus
TATAAAGTTGTGCATGAAAAATCACTAGCCAGGAATATTTTGCTTTCGTGAAGAAAACCCCTCGTTTTTTTATTATAAAATAAGTGAATTATCATTTTTTGAACTATTTTACATAGAGGGATTTTATGACAGTTTGAAATAAACTTCAGCTTTATTTACAAAAAAAATTATTTCAATTTGTGAGAAACTAGTTTTTTTTAGTGATTTTTTTCAAGATGTGCAACTTTCATTATTAGTACCTTTAATTCTTACCAATTATTTTTCATATGTTAAATTTTTTAGTTGATTTTAATTCATATTTTATTCATACCAAATATAAATTATCTAAAATAGATATCAAAAAGTTTTGTTGAAATTTATAAATTTCAGATAATTCGTTTGTAGTAAAAGAAAAATATAAAAGATACACATAAGTAGAAGATACACATAAACATAAAAGACACATAAATTTAACATTAGGTACTCTATCATGATATTGACTAAGGGTATATACAATTGTAAGATGATAAATTATTTAACTAAAGTCTTATTTTTTATAAATTAATGTAAAGCAATGTGATATATATTAAGCAATTTCTAGATTTCAGAAATTATTATTTGTGATAGCCTAATGATTAATATTGTAAAAAATTGTTATATTTCAATTTCGGTGATTAATTTTTCTTATATTATTATCTATCTTTTATTTATATAATTCTCTTTTATTATTATCTATCTATTATATATATATACTATACCTTTTATTTATAATTCAAAGAAAAATATTCCTTATATGATTTTTGTGTAAAATTTATTTGGTTTTTATTGTAATTAACTTAAGATTACAGAAACAATTTAAGTTTCGTATAAGCAATTTAGATCACTTAAATGGAAATCATTTTCCTCAAATTACTTTTTAAATTGAAAAAAAACATAACAAAAAAAAAAACAGTTTAAATATGAATCAAAATGATTTTTTCCTTCATAATTTGTTACTGTAAAAGTGGAAAATTAATAAATAAGGAATACTTTCAAACATTAAAGGATAAATACTAGTGTTCGATTGATTGTTGCAAATGACCTTAATTTTTTGTACTTAAAGTTGTGCTAATGAGTTCTATTAATCTCATTCCTATAGCATTTATTTAGCTGAACTTTTCTGTAAGTCAACAACGTGTTGCTTTGTTTCTTTACAAATTATAAGGAAAATAAAATTAAAAAAATAGGAGCATTACAATTAGTATGAAGATCTAAATAACAAATATTAATGTAATATATAATCTGTTTAAGCTTTCCATATACTAAGATTAATTTAAATTTAAAAACCATCATTTTTTAAAAATAGCAAAGTCATAGTTGCTAAAATGCTTATAAAATTAATTAATGTTTTTGAGATTAATATTTTATAAACATTATTCCAAAAATTTCAAAATTATTCATAGTTATTTTTAACTAAAGTTCGATGGTAAATTAATGACCATTAAAGTAGAGCATATTTTTACAATTATATTTTAGATCGCAAATTCTGTTGTGCTTTGATTTTCTAATAAGTTTAATGTGTTATATCCTTTGTATTACTTTTCAGTAACTAAAGGAAAGGGGCCTTATAGCATGCTAGAAAGAAACCTATCTATAACAAAAATAGAAATTTATAAGAGCAGAAAGGATTAGAAACCTAAAAGTGCATAAAGGCTTTTATTTTTATTGAATTTTTTCTACGATATAATTCTTCTAGAAATAATATATTTTACTAGAAACACAATACCTGGAAAATATATGTTATTTAAAAAAAAAACCATGTATATTACATAAATATACACAATATAAAGTAAGCAAGTATGTTTTCTTCCGTTGTTTTTGTTTCACATGTTTAAGTTTCTGATTTTTTAGGAAATACCTTATTAGTATTCCCTGAAAATTTTTTAATTATTAGTATTTAGTGCTTTTATTCTTCAATGAATGCATAGATACATTACTTATTCATACAAAGTCCATTGTGGTCTGGTTGATTAGAGTATCGTTCTCGTTATATTAAGGTACTGAGTTCGAATCCCAGTTTAGCCGAAGATCCGTCGTCACTAATGGGGACTGCGTTTGTCTCTAATGGGGTAATATATGTCGTGATCACAATGTCTTCCATATTTCCTTTCCAAATTAATATATCTGAGTGTGTTTGGAGACACGAATGTGTCTTCTCTGCCTTCTTATCTCTAAATTGGGTAACCCAGATGGTTCTGCCATCTATCAACCAAAATCGTATTTACATCTTCATAAGGTGGTGGGTATGTTGTAATGGTAACAAAGGTGGTTATATTTTCACATTCGTAGATTCATAGGTGCTCTGTTCAAAAACAGATTACTCTCTTTTGGATTTCACTCGTCCAGTCCCTGACGAGCGGGCTTGGCTTCGTCACGGTTCACATAAGTAACCTTAATAGCACAACTTATTTCTATAAAATATCTTGATAAAAATTACAAGATATTTAGTTTAAAAACATAGGCATTTCTGAAAATCTTTTCAACTTCGATGTAATTTAGTTTAGCATTAATGGTGCAGACGTGATAAATTGAGAATGATTTCCTGCAAACATTGATGAAAACATCTTATGGATTATATTACAATTCAATATTAATGTTAAAGTTCAAATACTATACTTGGATTTATAAGACCATAACATCTTAAGAAAGTAAAAAGATCTTACCTGATATATGAGCAGAGGTAGGAAGACAGGGCAGGCGTGACTTAATATTTCTACTAGGACAAGGGCCGGTTCTCGTGTGCCCCGCGGCAGAAGCTCAGCAGTCCATAGGGGTAAAACAAAATAAGAGATGGAAACGCTCAGCTTCGTTGAAACGAATAACGGAATAGAAGAGGATTTTCCTGCAAAAGAAATAAACCGCTATCATCATGGGCATTAGTGACGAACATATAATAGCAAGAAAATGCTATTAACAAGCATTGTTATTTTTATTAACAATTTCGTATAAGTTTCATTATTAAGGAAAATTAAATTTTATCATATTTTTATGCAATGAATCCGAGTTAAGTTTTTTACTTTTTGCATCTAGATACATCAATTTTATTAATAATTAAGTATTTAAATATGTTTTTCCTAAGATATGTGTGTGTGTGTGCTTACAATATGACATTGATTTTGAGCCTTTGAAGAATAAGAATATGTAAAAATGAGTATTTTTTTACAAATTAACGTTGAATAATGTTTTGTCTGAAATATATTTCTTTAAAGGAATTTCACCTGAGATTTAATTCCAGCGAATATTACAAATTTGAAAGCATGTTTGGTTTCCGCTTTGTTTAGTTTTGCACTTTAGAAAAAATAATGAATAATTTTAATCGTAGAACTGATTTAAAATTTTACACTTATCAAAGAAACTAAAATAGGTATTAAATTAATGTCGGTCTGAGTGTTGCAAAAACTTTTATCGCCTTACTAAATAATATTATATGATAAAATTCCTTCTTGAAGTTTTCTCAGGTTCTGAATAAATTTTAATTCCTTGATAAAAACGAAGGGCATGGAAAAACAAAAATGAAAACATAATTTTGCGAACAAAAACATTTTCGACAATATACATTTAGCAAAACGAAAATAGTAATAATAGAGAAAAAATGCTGTTTAATCTGAATTTAGAGAATAATAAAGAAAACAAAATAGTGATATCAAATAAGAATAAATTGCATGAAATTCAGGTTTAATATTTATTTTAAATAAGCAATTACAGGAATTTTTTTAGATATGCAATTTAAATATAATGCAATTCGAAAAAAAAAGTTTTTGTCTATTATCTGAGAGTTATCATTAATGCTCCGATTATATAATAATTACGTATGCATGAATTATTGCTTTTATTTGCATTTTTAAATATTTAAATTACAAAGTGATGAAATTTTACTAGGCATTTACTTTGTATGTTCGGTTAATCTTCTGGTTATTTAAACTATTTTACTAACAGAACTAATCGGATAAAATGTTTTACTAAATGTCTAAGAGGAAGAAATGTTTATATTAGCAAAACTTGTAAAGGAATATGTAAGCTCTAAAGAAGTTAGAAGTTGATAGACTAAGCTCAATAAAGTTTTGTTATAAGTATTGTTTTATTATAGTATTGAAAAATTTGGATAAATTTAAATATTTTAAAATATAAATTTGAAAATATTTCCCAGTTGTATTCGATAGAAATTATTTGAAACAAGGTTATTGAGTTACATCTATGTTGTAAGCTATCAAAAACACGAAATCTCAAAAAAATAACTGTTGAGAATTTTAAAGTTTTATATGTTATAACATATAATAATCATTCAATATTATGGAATCAGGTTATTTTTTGAGATATAAATACTTCTTCGAGTTGCCTTTCATAGTGGCCATGATTATAGAACTGAAAATATTTTCTTAATGAAAAAATTATTTGATTGTGTGCAAAACTAATATCATTATGTTTCTTAGATTAAATTGTGTTATGTTTATTTAACACTTAAGATTTCTTTTAGTAAAACAAATTAGACGTATTGAAAGCTCAGCTTAGTTAAAACAGGTGCAAAGTACTAAAATTATAAACAGCAGTGATTCATTATAAGATACTTATATATCACTTTATTTGATTAAATATAGTCATTATTTTTCACGCAGAAACCCTAAAACCCTTGTAATTTTTCTTTTAATGAAATGTACCTTCATTTTTAATATTATATTTAATTTCTTGAAATTGAAACCCTTCAAATTAGCAAAAATTTTCTATAAACTTTTCCGTGAACAATTATGGCAATTAATCACTGCATCAAATAATATCCCTAATAAATATTATTAAAATGAAAAAAGCTCTTTTAAACTTTATTTTCTAATTTTCTATATCTTACAAATTAATTTAAATACTTGAAATTGTTTAAAATTCATTCTAGGTATAGAACCATTAATATTAATTAATGCATCATATGAATATAACTTTTATTAGAATGTTCAAAATCTGACATAAAAATTTAAAATTATAATGCTTTGATACAATTTACAATCATTTATGGATACGTTTATGACACGATAAAGTATGAAATTAAAAATGATATAAGGGATACTTGCATTTTAACGAGTAATAACTTATAACTGATTTATGTTGTAAGCACTTTTAAATCATCTCAACACTTCTAAATAGTGTTACTTAATATGAAACAACATTTATGTATTAAATATGAAATAATAACTTGAGAATATTTAACAGGAAGTTAAATACTATTTAAGCCAACAAATTATACATAATAATAAATTACAATAAACTTTTCAAGTAGTTATAAGCAAATTATAACAATTATTCTAAAGTCTCATATGTTTTAATTAACCCAATTAATACAATTAATGTTATGAAATTTAAACAAATATTGCATTTAATATCTTGATTATATATATTAATAAATAAAATCATTTATATTATTAAAATATTATTTGTATCAGTATACAGTTAACACATTTCTTACTATATATATATATATATATATATATATATATATATATATATATATATAGCCCTTTTTAGTTTTCTGTTATTTATTCACATAATTCATTGTACTGTAGTTATACTAAGTATTCGATAATATATAGTTAGTTATTTTTATTTTATACTTTAATATTGGAGTGTGTAATATTAATAAAGTTGAGAATTTGTATAGTTTTCATGAAGATGTTACTTAGTGTGCTATAAATATTTAACTAGCATATTTAGTAAGTTCTTAAAATAAATTTTATTGAACTAATTAGTGTTTCTTAATAGCAAGTTAAATATTTAAAAATCAAAACTTTCTTTTTATGCGTGTTTTAAAGTATTAATCATAAACTGAATCTTTATTTACTAATAGCTTTTATTTACACTTTTTAATGAATAAAATAAGTAGTCTTCATAACTTTTATAATACTTTACAATAACATACTCTACAATACAAATATACTTTACAATAATAGTTATTGTAAAGTATATTAAAGCAAAAATTTAAAACAAATACTTGTAAATAAAGAACTAGAATTTATTTTAAAGAAAAACTTTCTGTGAATAATATTGTTTTTCTTTCAGCTTGGCATTTTTGAAGTAACTAAGTTAGTTTATACTATAAGAGCATAATTTGATTAAATTTATTGAATCAGTAATTATAATATAGGGAAAGAGTTTTATTTTATAATCTATTTACGTGTGCTATTGTACTAAAATTCATCTTTAAATTAATTTAACCGTTATTAGGTATGTTTCAATGATTATTTTACCTCGCCTCCTGGTGGCCATAGTAATGCATAGCACCCCTCCTAAGGCACAAGTGACGCAATAAGAGCACCTTCGACTGGCACATTGCAGAATGATTGTGGCAATGACCCAACCCACCAACTCCATGAGAGCGGACATCATCAGGTTGAATTGTACATCGCCTTGCAGCTCTATACTCAAGTAGTTTAAGCTTAAGAAAGATGCAGTGCTGGTCAACCTGAGAAAAAACATGAAACAGTTCATCTACGGATTTTGGTTAATTTTTGTTATATGATTGAATAAAAATTAACTTTATTAAAACTGCAAAATTGTTATACTTAAAATATAAAACAAGCAAAAATACAATATAATTTGCGAATAATATTCAATTACAAAAAAGAGTTTCTTAATACTTTTATTATAAAATTCGCTAATACTGCTTATTTATGTTAATTAATGCCTTATTTTTCTTGTGTTATTTTTTCATATTTATTATATCTTAATAAATGGAAAGAGGCATTCTATTTTTATATGTTTGCTCAACAAACATCGTTATTTATCTTTTATAATTTATTTTATAAAATTAAAGTTAAGAAAATATGTTTGATATACACATATTTTTTTGTTTTAAACTAATTAAACTCTTTCATACAATTTTAGCTCCAATAATAATAATTATAAAATTATATATACCATGTGATATACATTTTTCTGGATTCCTGACGAGAATAACGTTTACTTTTCTATTTAGCATTTTTGTAATATGCTTTGTTATCATTTTGCGGTTGAAATTCGCTACACATTTCGGTTAGTTTCCTCCAATTTTATTGTATTCTTAAATTAAAAGTTATTATTGATTATATGTATATTTTAATTTTAGCTTTTAATTTTTCTCAATTATTTTTGTGATAAAGTAAATGAAAAAAATGTTTGGTTATGAAATTTTAATAAAAATGAATGGTTTTCTTAAAAATGTCTTTGTTGTTTATTTATGAGAAAAACTTAGTGCCTTATTTTTAATAATTTTTTGGCCAATTCACAGAAAGAAACACTCTGAAATCATCATAAATATTCATAGAAGAAGAGGTTATAAAATAAGCAATAAGAAAATTTTATATTTGTGAATAACAGTAATATAGCAGTAAAGATGTGTTATTAAGAAAACTGAAAATAAAGAATAAATAAGAAGAAAGATAACAATGTAATAAGAACTAGTGTAAATTTTATTTGAATTTTTAACGAAACAAGAAAATCTTTGACTTGAAAAATCAATTATTTTTAATGTTAATAAAATCATATAATTAAAATAAAATTATCATGATTGATTTAACTGAAAAAATACAGTAAAAAGTTTAAATACAAAAAAATAATGTTTCTGTTTGTTATTAAAAATTTGTTTTAATGCATTTTGATTTTAAGTTAACCTCTTAAATGTATAATTTTGTATTAAAAGTTACATATTAACTTGTATTTACGCACAAATAACTTTACAAGTTCACTTACTATGTTCAATAATTATATAGAGTAAATGTACATTTGCATAGTTACATGTATAATTATAGAAACGAAAAACTACTATATAAAATTTGTCCAAAGAAATTAGAATGATTATTTCAATTGGCATTCTACTGATTCATTTAAATAATTAACCTCAGTATATGATTATTATGCTGTCTAGTCTAGGTATCCTTTCAAACATCTAAACTTCTAATCATAAAAATAAATTATTTGAAGAAATTGAAATTAAATATAAAATTAAAATTACACAAAATTATTCTAAGTTTAAAATATTGAAGATATTTTAAGTTTATGTTCTTGTTATAAATTTTAATTATGTTAATAATATTCTATGTGTACTGATACATAATTTTAATAATGATTAATTGGATAAAAATTTAGCGAATTCATTCATAAAATAATTTTTAGTATAAGAAATATTGTTATTATGGGATTAAATGAAGAATAATTATTTAAATTTAAAACCTCATAAATAAATGATATTTCATAATTATATTTTTCCTGTAAATCAATTATCTGATGTTTAAAGAAAGCTTATTCCATTCAGTGAGAATTTTAGAAAATAACTTTTAAAAGATGTAGAACTAACATAGAATAAGAGTTCATTTTTTATTTTGACGAATGCCAGGAAAATTTGGCTATAAAAATACATAATTTATCACCTATAGTTAAACTGGTTAAATAAAATATACCATTTAAAAATGTAAGTATATTTATTTTGATCGTTAATAAAATTATGAATATTAAAGTATTAAAGCATTTAATTCACTTAAAATGACGTAGCTAATATTAAAATGGAAACAAATTTCTTTCCTGCACCTGATCGGAAATCAACGAGCAAGAAAATGTAAGGAAGAAAAAGAAATATTTCAAAATCATTTTAGTGTACATCAGCAAAACCGAATATTGAGGGAAAAAGCATTAAAGTAAAATATTTCCTTCCATAAAAAGGAACATGGTACGTTTTGAGGGAAGGCCATTTTCTCTCCATATGTTCCACTAAAGTAGAAAGGAAGTGCGAGTTTTAGCAAAAATGTCGACCTAGGGAACAACGTGTAGGTCGAGTGTGTTGGGCTATTTTTCATTCTCACGTCGGTTCAAGAAAAACGCCAGCAAAAACCCTCACAACATCCGATCCTTAGTGCTGCCATCAAAGTTAAGAAGGGGAGAAAAAAAAAAGAATTTACAGCAAGAAGGAAGGGTAATAGCTGAGTATGGATTTCCCACCAGTCAACTAAAATGAGATTTATGACTGAGTGGTTATGGGGTGTGAGGAAAAATATCACAATTATTTCGGTTATCGATTGTAAAAGTTCTTAAATCGATAGATATTTTAAGGAAAGTTTGTTGAGATTGCATGTTTTAGAGGAATTTGAAATAATTTTTGAATAAAATTCAATTGTTTTGTGAAGAATTAGAAACTGAAAATTTTAATACCTGGATTTATGTACTATTCTATATATAATATAATATACTATATATAGTATATTATATAAAATTTGGAAACACAAATAAATTATAAGTGACTCCATTGCAATTTTGTTTTCCAAATTAGCTAATGCCTAATGTATTCGGTGGTATGGTATAAGAAATATCAAACAATTGATACAAAGATATACTTCATATCTTCTTTAAATCATACTATTGATAAATTAATTTTTTTTCAAGCTTTATAGTTAATAACAGAACTCAAGCAAGAATAAAATATGATAGATTTGAGAATAAAATTAAGTGGATTATGAAAATTTAATAAAATATTATGACATTAATAATAATTTACTTTTATCAGTTTAAATATCCCTTACAAAAAGCTCCAATGCAAACAATAATAGTTTATTTTTTAGAGAAAATTATCTTAGAATTTTAGGTATTTAACTGCATGAACAATGAACACTTTGTATAGAGGGCTAAGAATTTATTTTTCATAGCATTTTTACAATAATTTTACCAATATTGTCTAACTTTTATCTGTTAAAATATACTTCTTTAGCTATAGTAACAATCCTCAATTTGTTTGTTGGAAAAAATGATGACTTAGTATTTAATTGTTACAGTTGAAATAAAGTTGCTATGTTTCTAAATTCTTAATGTATGCAATAAAAACTCTTTGTTATTATTTCTCTCACCAGCTAAACATGATGACGATGATTCTTTTGCGATGACCTTGAGCTCGAAAAAGATCTTTTGTAGCTTCCGCTTGCGTTTTTGGTTCATTCTTATGTTCTCGCAGACTTCGCTCTAGAACAAACTTCCGCTGCACAAAAAAAAGTAAATAACAAAATTTAATATTCAGTACCAGAATCAAACGAAAAAACATAACTCAAATCATCTTTAATCGTAAATAATCAATGTGTTGAATAGTGTGTTATTAGTTTTCCATAATTAAATTCAGTAATGTAAGCAATTAAAAACCAGACAATTTGTAAATTAACCACCAGTTAATCGATAACATTTATCATCAAAAATAAATATTTACTGTTCACAGTAGTTTTACAAATTAATTTACCAAAATGTTTAAGCAAATTTTGGCAAATTATGAATGAGCTTTTAGGTTCTCATTATATTGCTTAGAAAATTTCATTTCATGAACATATTTTTCGGTTTTTTTTTGTTTTTGTTTTTGTGTGTGTACACAAGATTTTAAGTTTGAAAGAAATTATTTTATATTAAATTATTTTACTTAGTTATGTTCTTGTATATATTAGGAAAAATTGTTTTTAATTACAAAATATAAATTGCTTTATTAATCTGTTGAGAGGGACAGTGTTTATCAAAATATATATATAGTGGTTATAACTACAAAGATGTGGTATAAATAAATAAAATTAAATATACATACCTTAATAGCATTTGCTTATTGACAGATATAACATTGTTATTATTTAATCTATTTTTCTATTGACAATTAGTGAGTTCCAAATAAATATCAGCTTAAAATAAATTGTAAATACAATAAAATCTTCATTGTACAACCTTGACTCTCATTCTATAGTTTTTGAAGTACCTTGTGAGATCAACTTAAATATAAACCACGTATTAAGTTTTCAAAAGCTATAAATTAAAAATAAGAGATGAATTTCAAATCTGTAATATTAAATATTATATTTCCTAAGTATTTAATTTCTTACGCCAGTAAAATTGTATTTTGTATTAGCATCCCATTGATAAATATATGTGAGAGCAAAAATATAGGAAAATATTTGTAATTATTTAAATCTTTATCTAATTAATCCAAATCTTTATCAAAAAAATCTTTATATTTTATTTAGATTCGAAAAAGTAGTAGAAAGTTAATTAATGCATGTCACGAAAAATTTAGAAAATAATAATAGAAAACAAATAAATATAATTATGCAATTGCGGGAAAGGAATTAAATATAGTCACAATCATCATGATTATCAGTTACGCTAAATGAATAAATTTCTTTTAAACAATAATGAATAAATATCTTTAAAGTGTCAAAAACAATAATGAATAAAAATCTTTAAAGTGTCAAAAACAATAATGAATAAAACAATAATGACTAAATATCTTTAAAGTCTCAAAAATTTTTAAATAGGCTTTTAAAAATAATTTAAAAAATAATTTTGTTTAAATTTGAAAAATTCGCTTTAAAATCTTATATATAATATATGTATATAATAAAGAAAAAAAAAACTATTAAACTCTAAATTGCATAGAAAACTAGTACTGCTATTCAGTGAAAAAAAAAATAAGAGCTTAGTTACGCTGAAAGCTTTTAATGATGAGAACACTTAACTATCTTCCTGTCAGTAACATAAGATGAGTAAGCAAATTATTTTATCGTACTTTTTATTTGTAAGAAAATTGATATTGCCTTAAAAAAAGGCTCTGATAAAAATACCATCAAAATTGTTTTTTTACATTTTTATAATAATGAAGTGAAAATCAAATGTAACAACTCCAATCTTCCTTATCCTTATTTTTTATCCTTTTTATTTTTTCAGTAATAAGATACGTAATGTTATGCACACAATATATTTTAAAATTTTCTCTTAATTTTCTTTTGAAAAGAAATTATGATTACTGGAAGATACCTCGAAGTGTTTTTAGATTTTGCGAATAAAAAAAATGTGACTGTTTTACATACTTTATTGTAATGGATAATATTTAGTATTATTAAGAATTTCCAAAAGTAAGCGTATATTTTTATTACAATCTTTATTAATAGTAAAAAAAAGTTCCACTTTTTTTATAGAAACATTCCGATATCCTTAAAAATAATGATTTTTTTATGAGTCAACTTTTTATTACTATTCTTCATTATCAAAAATATTTATTTACCATAAATCCTTGATTTGAATATCTAGTGTTACAAATACATGTTCTTGGGAATGAAATAAAATATTTCATTTACATGAATATTAATTAACAACATCGGTTTGAAAATATTGCTTTCTTGTGAAAATACGAAAATAAAGCTATTATTGGCATTACTTACTATTGAAATTATTTTTCATTAACTTTATTCGAAAAATTTTTAAGCAAAATTTCAGAAATAATTAAACTTCAAAAAAATTATTGTTACTATATTTAAAGTAAAATCAAAACTGAAATATTCAGAATTATTTGATATTTTAAATTATATTTTTAAGTCAATATTGATTAAAATACAGATTAATCAAAACATTTATGTGTATGTTTCCATATATTTCCATAAATGTTAGAGGAAAATTTAAACTAAAATGAAGTTGATTTTCTTTATTTTTTTCTTAATATTGATATCGCACTATTTAGTGAAACGTTGAATTTTTTAATTACATAACTTGTCAAGGGAAAATTTAAGAAATTTAAAGTTGATGCTCAACATGAATGCTATTCAATATTATTTTAAATATTCAGAATAAATTTCTCTGATTATAAGCTAAGCATTTTGAGAAACTAGAGAGAAATATTTTGGTGCATTTTATAAAATATATTTTAAGATAACTAGAGTGTTAATTGGTTGAACGTGAATTCAATGCTTGAGTTCCATTAATGAGAAATGGCAAAATAAATAAAGTATGATAACAAATTATATTTAAAAAAATATTTGTTATTTGTGAAAGTTTGCTTCAAGATAAAGTGATTTAAAATGCTTCACAATAAGCGTTAATAATTGAAGATAATGTAAAAGAAACTAGAGCCTGTGTGTGCTTGAATGCCAGCAGTCAGTTAAGTAGGCAGATACACACATGCATATAAACATTTATAAGGATAATATTTTAATTTTCTTTATGTCAGTTTTTTAGTTGAGAAAACTGTTCACATTTATCATATTCTTGATGTTTTCCTACACGATTTACAATTATTTTCATACACTTTCAAACTTTGTCAGACCAAACGTGAAAAGAATGCACATTTCCTCTAAGAACTTTGAAGAATTTCATATTTAAATGCAAAATATATTCTAAGCACACAATAGCATGAACTCCCAAACACAATAAACAACTTCTTTTCAAAATACAACCCTGTCTTTTCCTTTAATCTCCTACTTTCCAAAAGATTAAATTGCAAGTTCCAAAAGTTATAAACCAGAGGCCAAATCCGGAGACATAGGTCTTCAGAGGAAGATATAAAAACCGAAAAGTAAAACGCTTCACAGTCTGCTTCCCTTAACAACCACTGCTTGTAACAAACCAAGTAATTGAACATCTCTCAACGAATGGCCTCGGCTGTTATATTATGCAAGAGAATATGTCGAGGGAAATTCCTGAAGGTTGGCAGGACGTCTTATGGATGTCATTATTCTGACATAATGTCGTGGAAGAAGAAAAAGCTCTTGACGTGTGTGAGTGGCATATTTTATGCATCCAAATGACTCAACAAGAGGATTTCGCTTTCGTTTTTATTTTGCAGCTTCTGTTCGTCATGGATAACGTCACGAATTTTGAATTATCCTCATTCAATACTTATTTATCTTTCCCATTCAATACTTACTTATCTTATAATTTAAAAAATGGAGATTTATGGCAGTTTGGAATAAAAGATTACTTTTATTAAGTTTGCTTACATTTAAGATACAGAAAATATTTTCTCCAATAAAGTTGAAATTTCCATAATGATAGATACTATAAATATCTGGACTCAATCAAATATTTAATGTCATTAGTATTTTCAGTGCTGTATTTTGAAAAAAACTTAAGTACTGAAATAACGAACAGTTTCATTGAGAAAATTTTTTTTTCTGCCGAAACTAACAAATAATTTTTTTGAAATTAAGTTTCAGCATAGTTTTACACATTTACACTAAGTATTTAGCTCATAATAGCTGGATATATATCAGTGTTAACATAAGAAGAGTAATTATCAAAAATTTAAAAGTGCTAAATTCAGAAACAAGAGATAATTTCTATTTTCAAATGCCTCAGCACTCTGAACTGCATTTAATATCGAGAAAAATTTTAAAATATTTAATTATTAGAGAAGAGTATTTAATAGTTACACGTTATATCTGTTATTAATTAATAATGCATTTAATTATAACAAAAATAAAATAATTTTTGGAATAATTCTCCACACAGTTTAAAAGTATAACTGTCAAAAAAGTTATAAGTTGATTAATTTCCTAAAGGAAAAAAATTATGAATTAGAATCGTATTAAGTAATATAATGTACATTGAACTCTGTAATAGTTCACATATTATTGGTGAAAGGTTTACTGACATAGGCCTTTGACGTTTGTAGAAAACATTTCACCAATAATTTCACCATTGTTATAGTTGGATTCAACTATACATTTCAAATTTATAATGGTAATAAATATCAAATTCTAAATTGGCTGTGTGAATATAAAATTATATATTATTTTATTGATTTTAAAGATTTGTATCAATTTTATATGGGTATGACTATTATATTGCTATTCGAATATGCCATAGCTTTACCATTAGATTTTATAAGTAACGTAAGAGAAGATGGAATAAAAAGTGGGTATGGGAATTTGTTTTAATGCTCTAAAATTTATTTTTAGGCATATGAAATTCAAAACTATAGTTTTAATACTAAGCAAAAAAAGTAATAATAAAAAAAACTTTCATTTTGGAGTACATTATACTCATAAAATTTTTTTTATTTTTTTTATCACATGCGTCAAACGAAATAGTATATTTGTTAATAAGTCTTGCATTATTATTAAAAATAAAATGAGTGAATATTGATCATAACAAGATGCATATAAATGACATTGATATCTATAAAGATATTGGTTATATTTCATAAATGATGGGTAAAAGATGTAATTAAAACTGTTTCAGATTTCATCAACAGTGAAGGAGATATATTGCTTAGCTTTCTTTCTCATTCTTCATAAGAAGAATTAGATTGAATAAGTAGTGCTTGAGGTTAAAAATCCTCTCTTGGATCATGATTTTTTGAGATCATATGAATATGAGAAAGTATTCCTGTTAATGTTTACTGAAATAAATAATTTGGATAGCCCTCGTGAGGTAGCAGACTTTCCTGCATTTTATTTTAATATCCTCAGATTTTCATTCCACAAACTCTTCAATAGCATACTTTTACTGATATTTATAGCATTCTAAAGATGCTTAAATTAAAGCATTGCTTAACATCGTTAGAAATTTTCCACTAAGTATCTTTGATGGCATTCTTATAACAATCTAAGGATGTTGTCAAAACTGTCATACAGAGTTGATAGTCGAATGGTTAATGCTCTGAATTTCATTTCAAACATCTATGGAGTTTAACACTTCCATCTCAGACATCTATTTGCATTAAATCAGTTCCCAATTTTAATTTTAGGTCTGACATAAAGGTATAATAAATCCTCTGATTTACAAAAAAATGTTTTGAGAAAACAAACCAAACTAGAACTATCAGAACAACTGTAAAAGTTTAATACGCTTGAATTATTCAATTTGATATTCAATACTTATATTAGAGTATGAATAATTTAAAATAGCTAATAATTCATGAAAAAGCAATCACATTAGTATATAAGTAAGAAATTACTTTTTTAATAATTTATTATATAAATGATAAAATATCGCTTATGAATAGTTATACAGGAGGGAATAACATATGTTTTTTCTGAAATTTACATGCTCAGTGAAACTTCTTTATGTACTATTCAAATAAGGGATGAATTTCTCCACTTCGGAAATCAAAATGATGTGGTTAAGCAGAAAAAGTATATTAAGAAATACATAAAGAAACGGATTCATCATTATGATTTTCAATATAGTAAAAATGTGTATGAGTGGATATGTTTAATACTTCAGAAAAATAATTTAAGAAACATATAAAACAAGATGGTCTGCCTTAATAGGCATATACAAACATAGGTATAAGGAAAAACGTTTTTACG
>JAPDSC010154043.1:23747-37780 GCA_026290005.1 Latrodectus geometricus
GTTCACAGATGTCATCAGTTCAATTAAAAATCCCTATTTATGGTAAATTTAGTTTTAGAGTAAGCATATTTGACACAGTATAAGATATATTTCAGATCTAACAGCTGATTTGGTTAGCCTATACTTGAGGATACCTATTAATTCTCACTAAGATGAGATCACCGTTGATGGCGAAGCTGGTCAAAACCCAATCGTGTTCTGATTGGTATATCGTTACATTAGTTAATTAGTTAGTTTTAAGTTGTTGGACATTCTGATACTGAAATGACCTCGATGAATACGATAGACCTTAAATTTCTGTACTACTTGATTAATAATATTATTATGTTTTGGCCACCATACCTATTAGCACGGTGATCAGCAGGAATAGGAACAGCGCCAAACAAAATTCTCCAAGTTCGCAAAAGGGGCATTCTCAAATATTGGTGATTTAAATGATATTTAAGAAAGTACTACGTATTTCTACAGAGAGGCCCTTCGATATACGAGTAACTACATTTATATGAGATGTGCTGAAAACCTTTAATGAATATATTCCGATAGACATGTATGTGAAAAATAAAACACAAAAATTACATTCTGTTTAGTTCATAAGATAGAATCTATGACCACCTATATTTGGAGAAATATGTAGAAGTACCATTAAGCCTCGCTAAGCCAAGTATAAACACTAAAATGATTTAAGGTGTTAAGAGAACATAGTTTATTTGAAATAAAGAATAAAAACTAAAAAGAAAATGTTCTTCAATATTTTTAATGAGCTAAAAGTGAATGTCTCAAAAAATAAATATGCTTAAGTTTCTATCTGATATGAAACATATGTATTGAATATATATGAAACATATGTAATGAGTTTTTAAATCAATTATAACTAATGTGAAATTTAGTATATAGTTAACAGTTTAAACTGGAATAGTTCTTAATTTTTTTATCAAATGCAATGTAGAAAAATTCATTCATTTCTCATTAGGAATACCTTTTAACTATTTACGATACACAAAATTAACTTATTTTCTGTAAATTTCTTACATTTCTGAAACAAAACATAAATTTTTATATAGTATGCTGAGAAAATAATCTATTGTTGTAGTTTTAATTCGTTTTTCCATCAAGCAAAATTAAAGCAGAGTTTTAAATTAAATTTAATTAAAATAAATGAAAATTTGATACAAAAGATTTAATTAAATTTAGGTTAATATTATTGTTTCCTGTAGTTTTGAATAACGGAAACACTCCAGTAACATTAATGTGACCATCACGTACTTCCAACATCGATGCTAAATAATAAATCATAGAAGATAAGTGACAACGCAGTGCTGTTGAGAAAGTATAAAAATATGTTCCGGCTTCGGAAAACAAGGTAATCATGGCGTAAAGCAGAAATGAAGTGATTTATCGACATTACAAATGGCATGATCATTGTCTTTCAGGCAAAGGGGGAATCACTCCTGAAAAGACTAAGTTTGTGAACTGTTCGTGTGGCATGGTAGTAAAAATATACCATGAATGGCAAAATTGAACTGTCCAAAATCAGTGACATGACAAATGTGGTGCACCATGGACTATAGATGACAGAGGTGAACCACTGCAGCGAGGATGTGTTCTGCCAAATAGACTTGCTCCATTCAACAACTGACGGCCCAGATGAGTCATGGGGATACTAACAATTTGTCCTTGACTTCTGTTAAATTAACATTATAGCGTCTGGGGCTCCAGTGTAAAAGGTTGCTTCATGCGCCTATGCTGACTGCTGTTCTTTGATGACGAATTTTGTAATTTGCAAGCGAGTACCGCAACTCGACATCCACTCAGTTGCAACAGGTAGTGTTTTCCGATGAACCACGTTTTATGGTCCATCGGACAGATGGAAGTTCACGTATATGACTTTAAACCTCTGAAAGCAAACGTCATGCAATCATTGCAGAAATGGTCCTGGCTGGAGCCGGAAAAAATTAACAATCTAATATTAAAAGTTCTAAGAGAAATCACAAGAAAATAAATATCATTTAAAATATACAGTAAAACTATTAATTGAGTTGAAATGTAGTATTGTGTGAATAAAAGACCATACTAAGATGAAACCAAAGGCCTGATAAAGCGGCATAACTTAAAATGTAAATATTATAAAAGGAATACTTCTTATCGAGAAAGAAACAGACACACAGTTCATATTTTAATGAGATTGTTAGAATAGGCACCAAGTTAGCTTTTCACTCAGAGATAATGACATTTGAAGAAAGGGTAGCTGTATATATTTTTCACTTTGTTTTATTTGATAAATATTTTTGAAGCTATTACTGCATTTTATATTTTTTATAGCATATATGGGAAGTAGCATAGTGCTTGTATAATTTCATGATCATAATTGCTACTTTCGCTTGTAAGAGACTATTACGATCATTTTTATAGATCATCGTGACCTACTATTTTCCTCTGTAATATATGTGCGTGCCATTCTTAGTTACATTCGGCACGAAAAACTGGATAGGATATATGTAGGATAAAATGGTTCCTCGTAATTGTGTCCCACATAAATATTAGCTGAGGAATTGGTCCTCCATGATATCTCCAAAAATCAAACTACTTGCAAAATTATATAACATGATAATCAATTTTATACTTTAATATTGTTATCTTATCTTAAATAATATAGAATTTGTAAGCAATACAACTATCAGACGTGATATGTAAATGAGGTAAAATAGTAATTATTTGCACATGCAATCGAATAATATGGATATGTGTTTTGTACAACCAATAGTTTTAACAATTCTTTATGGTTTGGCTCTATATTTATCTAACTTTCTCGATAACCAATTGTGAATGTCTTGAATCTATTTGAATTAAATACAAACATGCTTAAAGAGGAATTATTAATAATAAATTTTGTTCCATGATTTTTGAAAAGAAGCTTTCTAAAAAGCAAATTAATGTTTATGATAGAAAACATAAAGTAACATTTGTTAGTAAGAAGGAAAACAAATTTGATAAAATAACCCTAGTCTTATTTTGCTAAATAACTAAGCTGTAATTTAAAAATAAAACAAAAGTTTATATCTGTTTTTATTAAATATATTCCGCATTTCTTATTTGAAACAATTTATTCGTTAAATTATAGCTTAATGTAAAATAAAGTGGAAATAAGTAAAATAAAGCGGAAGATACTTAAACATTATAAAAAATCAAATTTCTTACTTTTAATGATGTATGATACAGTATTTTTTATAAATAAAAAGAAGCTAAAAATAACAATAAATGGGAAAGGATTAGGAATAATAAATAAGGACAATTATTAGTTTCAAAAAAGGAAACAAAATAATTTTGTCTAAACCTCCAATTTTGTTATATTATTTGTATGTGAATTCAACTCTTTATTTCTTCACAATAACTGTATGAATTTCATTGTATACATATAATGTTTTTTTCTACTTAATAATGGATATTAATGTCTTTTGGTTTATGTAAGATACTTTAAAATATCATGATATGCTCTCTTTTTTATCTCCTATGTTTTTAAACGAAGCATTATATATATATGATAATCTAATTATTATTCTAAGAAATATTTTGTGTTAAAAACATCACAGTTTAGAGTGCAGAATTTATCTTTGTTTTTGTTTATCGTTTTTTGAGCATTTTTATTTTTAATTAAATTTCTTTTCTCGTTCAGATTTATCATTATATAAAATTCAAGTTAGATGTTTATAATTAATAAATTTTAAACTGTTATATGTTTAAAATAAATTTTAAAACAAATTCATTTTATTTAAAATATTTATATATATATTATTGCACTAATACAAATCAAAATTATTTATTATACATAAAAGAATGAGAATTCATTGCTCTAAATTTAGTAGTTATTGGGATTATAAACATCTATTCTTAATCAACAAGTTTAAAATTGCACTTGCATAAAAATAGTCCTTTTAACATTTTAATTGTTACACGATTTATTTTCGAAATTCAAGAAGCTTTTCTATTCTGAATTTTTCCATTTTCCCAAAGAATTTATCTAAAGTGTGCTTTTAAGTCAGCTAGAGTTTGGTTTAAATTCACTCACATAACTTTGAATTGTTTACTTTAAGCAGTTCGAAAATTGTTGCTTTGTATGCAAAATTTACGCTAGAATAATTCCTAAACTTTTTTTTTTGTTCAGCCATGAAAATTTACTCTGCTTGTGTTCCCTGTGAAGCAACTTAAGAAGTAAAATACTTAGAAATCCACTCTCGTAAAAGTTTTCAATTGAAAGTGGCGACGGAAAACCAAAATAAGTTAACCAGAGCCAACGACACAGCACTACCGGAGGCATATAAAAAGCTATCCACGTAAGCCCACTTCTGTATATAAATGAGCGGCAAGACAAAGCCTTTTGAGTCGATTTTTCCACCGTTTTTCTTAATCCAGGGGATTCAAGAAAATTGCCGTTTTCCGAAGTCCTGATATTTCCCTAAATGCCTTTTTTTAAGCCCTTCGAACATCTATTCTGATCAGAAAGTTTTCACGTAGAACGTTTGGCTTCCTGTTTTAAAATGGCAATTTTTATCGTTTTCTGAGGCGGCAAGATTCTAGATAGTGCAACGGCAACGAGATATCTCGGGGGTAATCGATTTTTGCATTAAACTGCATTTGACTCGTGACCACGAGTACACGTCATTAACTTTTTCCAGGAAAACCTCACCATACAGTTATTTTTTTTTCAACCGAGCCTCGAAGCTCGTTGGATTTCTAGGGAAGGATCTTATACGAGCCGAAATTACAAATTTCCTTGTTTTAGGTTACGCTTCTTTATTCTTTATTCCGTGCTACTTAAAGGAGGGGGGATCGTTTGTTGAGCGATATATCTTTTTTTTTTTATTCCTGCGATTGAATAAATAGCCGAAGCTTCTAAGTGTTTTACTGCTGTTGCGGTTTTAGCTCAGAGGTTAAATGGAAGGAAGTAACAAAAAAGAGGTTTTGTATCGATCAATTTATCATTTGCATCTGGCGAATGAAAGAGAAGCTTAAAGACTTAAAGAAACTAGTTTAAGTATAGATTGCACTTAGTTCGCTCATTATTCAGCTTATCAATATTATTTCAAAGGAATATTCGAAAACTTGTTTTAAGAAAACTTTAAATGAAATTAATCGGGGAAAGAATCAAAAATATTTATTGGATGTATTTGAACTTTAATATAAACTATGTGTTTCACCTTTTTATCGCAAATATATATTTATTAATGAAAAATGCTTACAATTTATGCTTATTTTGCTACAATATTTAAATCAAATTTTAATGTCTTTCTGTTTGATACAACAAACTACAATATTTATATGAGGTACTATTCCTTTGGATACAACAAACTACAATATTTTTATTAGGCTCTAAAATAAACACACAGAAACCCATAATTTAATAACATAAAATTTATTTTTTCAATCATAATTAAAGGAGAATTTAAACAAAAAATAAATGCATAGAACAAAAAATCGATTACTATTTTATATGAGTTATTAACTCAAATAACTGAATAGTATTTTAAAATATATGATATAAAAAATGATAATAATGTTTGTATAATAATTTATATATAAGTAAGAGTCTCGAAAAGTTTAAAAACATTTATTATTGTTTGAAAAATGTCATTAGATTTTGTTACTGTTCAATAAAAATAATATCGAAAAAAAAAATACTTCCGAATGGTCATTCATTAATGTATTTTCCTTGAACTCATATTCATATTATATAATATGAATTATACTCATATATATTCTATATGTGTGTGTTATAGAATGCAAGTGTAGATGATGGAAATGTCTATATATATTCACAAACATATCATAGTTATGAACTTTCAAATAAAATTATTTGCTTGAAAATTCTTAAAATATTTTTATTCATACGTGACAGTTAAAACTGAAATATCCACTTGTCCATAAGTTAAGGATAATCCAGGATCACACAGACTAGTGGCAAAGAATGAAAATGTTCAGAAATGTTCCGTACGGTGATCAGTGCCACGATCATATAGGTATGACACAGAGGATGCATATGGATGATGTTTTCTTTAGTATAATTATCGGTCACTACTACTGCTATCTTGAATGCGGTGATACTCAGATGACAGTAGTCGAGGAGCTCAGAATTGCATTATTTGTCATTTTTAGACTTTGGGAACAATTTCAATATAAGGAAATTATCAGTAGACGTTACAGTACAGATCACTCCTTTGTGACAATTCCGAATGACGACCAGAATTTGGCAGAAACATCCTAAAGAAACAGACAGAGAACAGCAGTAGACCTGCTTAACTATCATCAGCCATGGCTTTGACCGTTTCAAGTCTAACCGTTTAGAAAGGTTTGGGATATTAACAACATTTAACTTCAATTTTACGATGAAGAAGGAGTGTTCATTTGGAGAGGCATTATACTGGGCTCCAGAACAGATCTACATGTTCAACTGAGAATCATGACAGACCGTATGTATCGAGACATCATTCTGAAATAACATGTTAGTTTGCTTAGGAATTGCATAGGAGCTAAATTTGAGTCTACGGACGTCAACGCCAGTCCTCAGCATTCGAACTTCATCAACGACGACTACCTTCAATCATCTTTATGTAATGGCCCGTATTCCCAACGGACTTGAATCCGGCAGAGCATGCGTGGGACATGCTAAGCTTACAAATCGTACCTCATCAAATACCTGCTAAATCTTTATCGGACATTAGAAGAGTATTGCTTGCTGAATGGAATTCTCTGTCTTAAGTGTAATTTGATAATATGATCCTCAGCATGAGTTGGCTTTGTTTGGAAATTATTTTCTCGTATGGAAAACATACGATATAATAATCATCAAACCAAAATCGTAATGTTCCGTTGTTGTATGAACAATATGTCATCTTAGTGCTCCTGAGAGATATAATCATGGCTTGCATAACTATTATCACACATTCGCCATCTCTTTTGTTCTTTCTCATTTGTTTAACATATGAGCTTTAATAATAAATCTTGTTTGTTTTATCCACTCCATTGATTGCCCATTCTAACGTTATCCTTTATTTATAGACAAGTGTGTAGGTCAGAATATAAAAATATATTATTTATACAAATCGAAAATTATTGCTGAATAAAAAATGACTTATGACACTAAAATGCTTTAAATTAATTCATGTGAAAGAAAAAATAATAACTGTTATATATATGCTGCAAAAATTTGAATAAATTAGTTTTAATTTTTTTCAGTTTGATTAATTTACATAATCATATAAATATTTTCGAGAGGATTTAATAGAATGTGAAATTAATCTGAATCAATCCATATCTATTGACAATCTATATCTATGTATCAAATATGACTTTTTTTAAAAAATGTTTTTTATTAATATAATTTACAATTTGATTTCAGTCCTTACATATATACACTCAGATAAAAATAACTTTCAGTTGAAGTAACGAATGAAGATTAAATATTAAATGATGTAAGTTTTCCTATTGTTTAGAAAATACAAATCTTGTAAAATTGTTTACAAACAAGTACTGTAGAAAATGAAATATACAAGTTCATGTAGAATATTTTATGTAAGAGAGTGCAGAAAAATTTAAATTAAAATAAGTACACTTTAATCATATTTAATTTCAATTTTTTTATTTGAAAACATTTAAAAGGATTTAAAACTACTAAAATAGAATTACGACAGCAAAGCAAATGTGAGAAACAATTATAATAGGAAACAAAATGCTTTTATTTGATATCAATATCCACCACTATTTCTATTTATGATCTTTATTAAATAGCTTATGATATTTATGAATAAACAGGATCCCTTTATTCCGTGCTATAGAATGAAAGACGAAGCAAATGTCTGGGGATATTGTATATATACAGCGGCTAATATATTATCAATAAAGTATCATTTATCAGTTTCTGTAAACAAAATGATATGAATCATGATAAATAAAACATTTTGATGTAAATTTAAGATGATTATAGTGATGAGATATTACTCCAATTTTTTGTATGTGCTATTAATAGCTAACAACTTTCTTTCCTGTCTAATCATTAAATAGAATTTATGAGATTTGTTGCAAAGAATTTATGCGTGTATGGATTTCTATTACATGATTCTATAAAGAAGAAATATTTTCGTATAATGCATCGCAAATTTGGCTATATTTATTATGTCAAATGTCTTTTTTTTTCTTAGAAAGATGAGAAGTATTTACTGTGAGAAATATCTGTAGCAAATACACTAATAAATTTAAATCTATTATATAAACATGGTAATAGTATAACAAATGTATTACATTATTCAAAATTTACTATTGACTATCAAATTTTCATTTTAGGATCCACATTGAATATCTTATTGAATATCAAGTTGATGGAAAGATTTACTAATGATTCAATGGGCCGCTGTAGATTGGTAAAGGCGTCGTACTCGTTATCAGAAAGTAGTGATCCTTCTGGTAAGTAAATATATCCATCCTGTTCACTAATGGCGACTGAGGCACGTATGTCGCAATGTTGCCCATGATCACATTCCAAATTAATACCCCTGGGGGTGGTTGTAGTCAGGCTATGCGTCTTCTCTGGCTTAAATCTCTTAATTTTAAAACCCAGATGGTGCTGCCATCTATGAGCCAAATTCATACTTTCACCTTCTTATGAGAGTGCTCTATTCAAGAAAGGAAGGCGTTCTTTCTGACTTCATTCTTCCGGTCTCTGACGAGTGGGCTTGGCTATGCCAATTATCATAAGTAACTACAACAATAACAACTAATGATTCAATAGTCTTATTATCCTTTATTATTGAAAGCTATCTGAATGAAATGTTTATGTATTACTGAAATCTTTGATGAAGAGATAACATTTTATTTGGCATGGTAATGTAAAATGCATTTAGTTTGCATCTGTAGCTTTTCTCAGGATTCAAGTAAATTATCAGTTGGGTCTATATTTCTCTTGTGATGATATTTAGATCATTTAAGCAACATCAAAATCACAATATAAGAGGAGCTATTCCCATTTAAGCATTATTCTAATTAAAAACAATCACATGTAATTTTAATTATTATGATCGTTGAATATATTACTAAATACATACTGATTTACTTGGCTTCCACATTCTGTTATTAAATTTATGTGAAGTAGATGGGAGTACATTCCGATCTATGTTTTGACAAAAGACATTCATTCAAATAGAATGACATCATATATACCGTTTACAGAATAAAGACTTGAAAATAATAGAAGCAAATTAAAAATTGTTACCACAGATTGTTTCTTAAAATACTATTGACAACTCATAATTTTACATTGCTTTATCACTTTTGAAAATATTTATACTTTTAGTAAATAGAATGTTTTTGTTTGATAAAATTCATAAATAACTAATTCAAAATAAAAAAAAATTCATTCTTATAAGATAAATTATTAGCAATATTCTTAGAAATTGACATTATTTTTTCAAATTAAGGAATTGTGTTTTAGATATTTTCGTATTCCTTTCACAATATATCGTTATTGAAATCCCATTTACTTTCTTTATGCAAATAAATAACATTTAAAATTACACACAATGGATCATTTTAATGTTTGCAGAGAAAGAAAAAAATTCCAATTTCACTTAATAAAATAACCAAAGAATGGGGAAAAGGAAACAACTTGAAAGAAATCTACTTGTGAAACTCAAAGAACGCTTTACAAGTGCTAATCTTCATAGCACAGAATTGATTTTTCCAATACTCTTCTTACTTTTCCAGTTCAAATATAACAGTTTCTGTTGAATAAAGAAACGAAAATAATTCTAATCTCTCCGTTTTTACTTTCTCAAGCTTTTATCACTTCGTTGACTGTTTGTGGGTTTCGTTTTGAGCCGTCGTAATTTTAGCGACATTTTGAAAACGGGAAATCAGCCATTTTGGAAAAGAAGTCGAATGTTTTCCAGATCCGAAAAACATTTTATCTTCATTGATCCGAGTGGAAATGAATAAATAATGCATTTCACTTTCTACTCGGTGAATTTTTATCGGTAATGGCGTTGAATTATTGAGCGATTTTTAGGCATTAGAAATGCTTCGTAAGAACTTTGTTTAATGTTTTTTATTGGTTGGGGGGGGAGGGGAAAAGTACTCAGTTTATTAAAGAAAGGACTCCTTCTCTTAAATTTTCTTAAGTCAATTCTTTGAAATATGAATAAATGATAGTGCGCTAAGTGAAAATTAGCTGGCTATTATTCTTGCTTTCATGGAAAAAAAATGGCGCTTGACGCAAATTTTGAAAAATGAGAGAAAATTAGTGTGGTTCAAAGAAAAATACTATATTTTTAAAAGGGATCCATTAATCATCAGCCTTAATAAACTGCAAAATATTATGATAATTAAACTATAATAAATAACAATGGAATTCTTATAAACATATAGGAAATTACAATGATAGTTTTCCTTTAATATTGAAGGAAGGGATATTTCCACTTTAATAGTTTTAACAAACGATTGAATATTTTCTATAGTTTAAATTATTAAAATAAATCGTTTTTAAAAAATAAAATATTAAGCATTACGAGAAAAGATGATGTGTTGACCTTCCTTTATTGAAACATACATTGAAAAAATAATATAATTAGAATTAGCAAGTTTTAAATTGTATTCATAACAAAATAAGTATATAAACACCCACAGCAAGTAATTCCATTTTATTTTAATAATAATAATTTTATTTGATAATGTGCCTTATATCAAAAGAAATATTGGAAGATACGGTATCTAAATTGCATTATTGTACTTAAGCAAAATGGAAAATATTTGTGAATATCAGAAAATTTCTATCATTCTCCGATATAGCAAAAGCATTTAACTTTTTGTATTCTAACATTTTTTCTTATAAAATATTTTATATGAAGCAAATTGTTTTTTTTTAAAGGTTCACTCTGCGCAAAAGTCTCCATGAGAATATATTTATTTGCATAAAAATGTCTTTAATTTTCTATTCAGGTTACACTTAAATCAGGTTCATGAGGATGCTCTAAATACTTCTAAGAACAGTATTGCATAGGTTTAATTAAAAAATAAATCAATTTTTACTTATTTATCAAAATAATAATTAAAAACATTTTTAATTAGAAAAATAAAATATTTATTCTTTCCTTCTGAAGAATTTTTTTATAGACTCTGTAAACTTTTAAGAAATCCTTAAATAATTTTGGTTTAATTTTTAAAACAAAAAATAAAAATTAATTATGTGTAAATAAAAATGACAACAGTGATATTTGTTCTTATCTTCTAAGACAGACATAACACCTAATAATTATGTCATTAAATTTGCTGAAAAGAAGCACACAGTAAAGGACCTAGAATTTAACAGTGCCGGATTTAATTACCTAGTAGAAATTAAATGGCAGATATCAAAGGAATGTACCATATCAAAAATACCTATGATGCCACTAAATTCCTATCCACATCACGAAAGTATAGACAACACTGTCTATTTATAAAAACTGAAACATTTGCAAAATCTTTTACATCGAAAAAACCAAAATTCATAAACCAGAACTTTCATTTATTGCAAGATGCAAGCCCATATACAGAAAATTGAACGCGAAAGTACTCTTTCCATTGGAACGTAAATTACATTATTTCTCAAAAATTTCTTCAAGTGTATACTGTAGCAGAGCTCTGAACTTTCACTTGAATTTCGTCTATGTTGTTCGTCTTAGCACTGATCGGTAGATAACTCTTATGCGGAAAATCATGCCATAATGTCTTATTAGCTCATTAGATTAACAAAATCTGGAGCTTGTTGTATTACTCTGTTCTTAATACTCTAAAAGTTCTAAATGGGGGAGAAATCTGGTGGCTTTTTTGGCAAAGGTAAGGTTAGGCTAGCACGAAGAGAAGTAGTAAAAACCTTCTCCATGTTCAGACCAGAATCATTTTTCAAAATTGTAATCTCATGATGTCGTAGCAGAAATTGTTATAAAAAGTAGAGTAGTATATCATCTAAGTACCGTTTTGCTGTAAGCGTACCGCGGATGATGACAAAAAGGTTTCCTGCTATCGAATGAAATTACATCCCATATAATTACTCCTAGCTGGTGGGCTATATGGCTGGTGGCAGATCGACTTCAGACACGTCTTCGATTGAAGAGGAAAAATTTCGATTTCTGGTCATTTTTACCAGTTGTACATTTAAAATGTGCTGTTGAGTCAAATATTCATACTCTGGTTGCCAAATATAAAACAAAAGTTTTATATTATCGATAACAACATGTCTTTAAATAAATTTAAAAAATGAGTTCCTATATTACTTAAAATTTAATAAAGTGACTATGAATATATACATTATTGCGTATTATCAATGTATATATTAAAATGGAAGATATAAGAGATATATTCACAAGAATAACAATAAAAAAAACAATAACAATACCAAAAGTAAATAACAAGTATTCAAGTAAAACTGACTAACCGAAATCAAATAACAAATGATCATTTTACGAGAACTTTATCAAACGTACTGATCATGTGTCATTAATTTTTTTTTTATATAAAAATTTGCAAATAGTAACATATGTCTGGCATGGTGATATATGTTTATACATTTGAGAATGCTTATATATTCTGATTTATAGCTGTTGGTGGCAATGTTCCTGCAAACAAAAGTAAATTTCAAGAAAAGTAGAAGAATCCTACTCAATAAAGGATCGCATTGAAAGAAGCATTAAAGGAGATGAGAATAAAGCACAGGAAACACGGACTTATCATTTCCAGATGTCCCGAGGAATTATTTTTCTTTGGGAATGGCGACCTACCGGCGGTCGTGAAGACTGTATTGATTGAGTACCACACGAATCAACGAGCGTTGCCGTCATTAAGAAAAGGCGTTCTGCTTAGATTTCACCCCTTGTTTTGCATAGAGGATGATTTGTAAGGTCTGCCAAGTAATGACATGTGAGACATCTGTCTGATGGTCTTTCGATGTGGGTAATTTCATGGAAAACAATGATGTTGCCCAAGTACATAACATATTGTCCTCTTTTTTATGAAGAACACACCACAAATAAAAACTTTATTGTGTTTCTTTTATCTAAAATAATGAGGCACGACAAAATTTCATTTTATTGATACATTTACTTACTTGGAGAAGTTAAAAAAAAGGCAAGTTTAAAATGCTTAAATGAATTTTAAAAACTAAATATGAAAAACATTTCACTTGATATATACGATCATAGATTTATATTTTGCAACTGTGTGCACATATGAGATAAAGGAATAATAATTAACAAATTTCTGTTAAAACATAATGCAATTAAATATAAATATCTTAAGTGATTTGAAGAATTTAAAAAAAAAAAAAAAAAAAAAAGAAAAAAAAAAAAAAAAAAAACACTTCCCATTTAGATTTGTAAAATAAATGGACTTCTCATTGAGTTTCGTTTTAATAAATAGTTTTTGCATGGTATGTAAAATCAAGGTTTTTATGATAAAAACATATTTTTTATTTCTACTGCCTAGCTGCTATAGGATTTCGACCGCTCTGCACTACAAGCTGGCTATTACTGCCAAACATTAAAAATATTTTAAGTAAGAAAATTTGTGCTAACTTAATTTTAAGATTTGTGCAAATTTAATTTTAAGATAAATTTGCATTTTCTTTTATATTATGATTGCATAAAAATATTTATATTTTCAGCTTTAAATTAAACACAATTTAACAAGCTAATGCAAAATATTAAATGATCAATCATTGAAATTGGAATTTTAATTTTAGGGTATTAATAATCTTGTTTTTATAAATTTTCTTAACTTAAAAATAATTAATATCATAAAAGTATAAACAATAATGTAATATGAATTTTTTTTTTACGTGAAAACACTATTCATGATGATTTCCCTATGAAACATAAGTTTTCCATGTGCTTCAATTTCAATATAAGAAATTAGTTATGCCTTGACAACAAGGGCTAAGGCCTAGAATACCATATGTGTCTTCGTGACCGAGGCCGTGGTAAAAACTCCTAGTATTTAGTGATATATATATATATATATAT
>JAPDSC010154043.1:37880-56033 GCA_026290005.1 Latrodectus geometricus
TATATATATATATATATACATACAAATATATATATATATATATACATACAAATTGGCAATGTAGTTACTCTTAGAGAATTACGATATAAGTATTTATAGCTCACGTGTATTAAGAATAAGCAAAAAATTACTTGATTGTTTGATGAAATAATAATTAGTGTGTTTCAAGAACATGAAATTTTACAGATTATATCGTTCTTCATTTTCTAATTTTTGTTTTGGTTCTGCAGCCAAAACTTAATATTAACATAATTACGTTAAAGCTTTTTAATGTCAGCAAATAAGTAAATTATATTATGAATGTAAATCAAATTTAATTAATAAAAAATATGGCACATTTTAATTTCAATGGATAAAATAATTTTTTTTATTTTACTATTTACGTAATATTTATTTTTAACATTAAACAGCTTTAGTAAATAGAGATAAGTGCTTTTGATAGTTTTATTATTTTAATTAATTTTATTATATCTAACTTGATTAGTTTAATCTATAGTTAATTAAGGATTTTTTATTGACTGTTGTCACATTTTTGATAAAAGGTAGATATGTTTATTTTTAAAATTAAACTGGATTATAAAATTTTGAAGAATATGTAACTGTATTTATTTAAACATTGATGAAATATTTTTTTAATAATAAAATAATTTTAAACTACCAAATTATTATTACGAAACACTAAATAAAATTAGTTTATTTCTATCAACTAATACATATGAAATCAAGAATTTATAAATATGTATGTACATATATAAAAATATGCATACACACATACATCTGCATATAATCCTAAGATAATGGATAGCAAACTATGATACTATTAGAAAGTACATGCTTTAATGAAAAGGCAGTACACAATTTATGCAATAATTATAAAAGCATTTAATAAAATGTCACAAGATTTACAAAAGTAATTTTTGTGAACATATTTTCCACAAAAGTTTTGTTTCAACTTATTAAATATTTGTGCTCATTAGTGCTATTAGATTATTCCAGGGATAAATCTAGATTTTAATATGTGTGTGATTCTCCATACTATAAACGCCACGTTTCATATATCTTCTATGAGACTTTAATTTGAGACTCTAAATAATCGAGGAAATCATTATACATTCATATTAGAGCATCGCCATATGAGAGTTTAGAGCATGACATCCTACTTTGTCATCCAGAATTTGATATTCTGCATCTGCATACAAATTTCAGAATATAGAGCGTGCTTATTATTAAACGTTTTCACGTATGAGTCAGGATGAAATTTAAGGGGAATAGCATCTTAAATTCTAGATCATGCTACAAAAAAGCCTCAAATAAATACACCGCAGCAATCAAACTTGTCTCAGTTGGGACTCTTTGCTCGGGAAGATTCGCTATAACTTAGTTTACCCCTCTGACTGGAAAATTATGTAGCCTGATTTGTCATTACTTAAAACAGTTTTCTAGTAGATCATGGCCATTTTGCAACGTTGCAAATATTAAACAATTCTACCCGATTTGTTCAATGCGCTATAGCGCTGAAAAAAGCTTGTTCTCCAATATTTTCAGTAAAATAATTAGTTATATTTCAACTCCTACTGACTGTTCGATCTCATTATGAATTATCTGGAGTGGCTTATCCAATTATACCAAACTCTACAGTTTAGGATACATCAATTTTATTTAATTAATTTAGAAAGAAAAATGATGAAGGAAAATTCTCTTATTATGTCTAAATTCTTGTAGTTTTCTGATTATTTTTTAAATCACCAATTGCTGACAAATACCGTTCTGATTTCATCTCTATGGAGACATAAAATATGTTGCCAATGAAAAAAATATTTATAAACTCCTTGCTTCATCTTTTTAAGCCATTAAATATGATTTATATCAACATATTGCCATTTTACACAGAACTAAAATTTTTCCTGTTAATTTATAGCATTTAACCATTGAGAGCACGTCCAAACAGGAATTTTCATAGAATACGATATGCAGTCAGATATTTTGTAAAACCTCTGTGTCTGATCCGTTTATATATTGTACCTCGAGTTCGTGTCGATTGAGAGTTGAATAAAACAACCGCTTAATGAACACAAGACTTTTATTCGTGAAAATTGCACTGGATATAAGAAATTCCAGCTGTAATAACAATCACAATTATACAGCTACAAGTCGTCAGATACAATAAGAAACAGCTTCTAATCATAGGTTTCAAATACCTCAGACAGAGAACAGCTTGTCTAGACTAGCAGTCAAGACTAATCGTCTTCACTCACTGACTGTCATCAAAAAACTGTTGGGCTGCGGTATTTATACCTGACTTGGTGGAGAAATCTACCAGTTTCGTCAAGGTTCTGGAAGCTCCTATGCTATCTCGCTAAATATTGGCCCTAGAGCTTAGGTGATGAATGTTTCCAAAAATATCTATTTCTTGCCAAATTGCCAAGAATCTCGTCAAGTCGCCAAGTTTTTTCGCCAATACATCGCCAAGTCACCAAATCATTAGAAAACCCACTTTTAACGTACAATACGTCTAAATACCGCAATTTTTTCCAAAATGTGAATATTCCCAATATGTCTGTGATATTTTAAGGCAAATACAATAATTATTTAACAATATATATATATAATTTGTAACAATATATATATATATATATATATATATATATATAATTTGGGTGTGCATTACACAATCTCACACAAGTTGCATCACTTTTTTAACTGTAGAAAATGCATAACAAATATCAAGCAAATCTTATTTTATAACCGAATAATTTTATAATTTGATAAAATGAAAAATAATTATTTTATATTTTGTATTTTTAAAACTTATTTTTTTCAACGATTAAAATAATTCATGTAATGTCATAGAAACTCTTTAATGTTATTTAAACATAAATCTCTAACAGGTTAAAGAAAGAAATACCGAAGCTATTTCTTTAATCCGCATAAGACACAAGCTTACCCAATTCATATATATTTCACTAACTTCTGACTTCTCAAAGCCAAGATGTTCTTGATAATGATCGATAGAAGATAAGAGTGAAAAAAAAAAGTGAGCAAGAAGACTGAAGCAGTCTGTATGAAAAGCACTCGAACAAAACCCACTCCAAGATTTCCTATTAACGGAAAGAAACTGGATAGAGTTAGCTTATCGCAGATTATATCCTCTATTTGTTTGTTTATTACATCTCGACAATGTAGCGGAGGAGAGCACAATAGAGGGATGCGCGGAATATCAGAAATGAAGACACCGAAAAAAGAAGAAGGAGACGTGAGAGATGATCGAATGCGGGGGTGGGAGGATAGGAGGAATCAATTGGTGAGAAAAGCAATGTTTTACTGGAATCTGGTGTCAGGGAAATAAAACTTTTCCTCGAAACGTGTTCTTACATCCAACCGAGATTAGATCTACTTTGTCTCTGGCTATAAGTTTTATTCCGGCAAGACTATGCGGCTAGAAGATTATTCCGTCTTATATCTTATCAGTATTGATGAAGACACATTTTATTCAATTTTTGTAAGATTTTGCTTAAACAGTAGTTTTAGTTTGAGGTATTTATTGAAGTCCGCCTCGTTAAAAGTAAAATTGGACAAATATACAGATATGTATATATAGTATATAAGATATATATAAATGTTTGAGCAATTTATGAGATTTTTATCAGAATAAAATGTATAAGATTAAAAAATCATTTATTATTAGGAAAAAAAACAAACATTTTAAGCAGTTTTCATAATGACATACTCAACAAGAAATAATTTTTGAGTTCTTCTGATAACAAATATTGCAAATTTGTCTTTTATATTGCAACTTTTGGCTAAATATTTTAGCCAAAAGTTTTCTTTTAAGGTAAAATTAATTCCTAATATATAACGATATCTTTTTACTTTATCTATACTTTGACTATATTTGAAAAATAAAATAAATATAATTTTTCTATATTTTTTTTGTAAAATAAAATTTATTTTTATATAAAATTATTTGTCATACCTCATTATTTAATAAAAATAGTATCAGGTAAACACATTTAGCATTTCTTAGATATGATTGATTTCTGATTATTTTAATACTTTTAGTTAAAACTTTTGATATTATGATATATGGGCCACGGTGGCCTGGTTGGTAAGGATGTTGTTCTCGTTACTGGAAGATAGTGTGTTCGAATCCCTGCTTAGCCGAAGATCCGTAGTGTTCACTGATGGCGATTGTGGCGCATAAAACATGTCGGGTTGCAATATCCTCTATGTTCCCGTTCGAAACTAATACCTCTGAGGTGGTTGAAGCCAGGCTATGGGTCTTCTCTGGCTTCAATTTCTAAATTGGAAGACATCAATGGTGCTGGCTTCTATGAGCCAAAGTCGTATTTCCACCTTCGTACTAGGGTGCTGTATTCAAAAAAGGAAGACGCTCTTTCTTGACTACATTCCCCCTGTTTATGAAGGGCTGGCTTGGTCATGTATCATAAGTAACAACAACAACATATTACGATATATCCCGAAAAAGGTTTAAATATCTGATAGAGTTTCTCCAACCTATTGCAATTTATTTAAAAGTACTACATAATAAGTTGTTTAAGTAGAAATTATTATACATTCATGAAATTTTATCACACATGCGCAACATAAAATTAATTGTTACTTTTAAGTAAAAAGAAAAATTTTTAAATTGTATCAGTCAAACAATATCCTTATTAATATAAGATGACTTATTACTGTATTTTTTTAAGAATGAAACGAAAACATTACATTAAAGCAAGCAAAAGTTTGATTTATAATTTTAAGTCCTTTGAATACAAAGTTAAAAGTATATAGATGTAAATAATTTTACTTTACTATGTAATCACAGTAAACTCGAATGAAATATATAAAAAACGGAATTTTACAACAGTGATATGTTTGATGCATAGCTTGGCCGTAGTTTATTGTCAATTTCATAGCATCTCTGTTCTCATCAATTATAGAAATAGTGTATAAAATATTCATGATTCAAACGTTTATAACGTTAAAAAATACCCGTACGTTTTCAAAAAATATACTCATGCTTTATTGAAATAGTATTAGCATTGGAATTGATTTAAGTTAGAACCTTAGCCTATATAATTCAAAGAATGCAATATCAAATTTTTATAATTTAATTTTTATTTTAAGATTTAAAACAGAATAATATGTTAAAAATATTAATATATTTAAATTAGAACATTAGATATTTATTCTGAATTTATTGTTTTTCCCGACAAATATAAGGGGAAATGCAAGAATCAAGGCTTTTTCAAGTAAAAAATATTAGTTTGGGGAAAAAGATATTCATAATTTATTTCGGACCGTCGATTGAAGTGTTCGATATTTCGTTAAGTATTGATTATACAATTTCAGAATTTATGATCGTTGGAAAGATCACATATAGCACTATTTTGCTATTTTTTGTTTGATTTATTCAGTTATAAGGAACAATGTGTTAAAAATAAAAGTCTGCACATTCACATTTTTTTCTTTGATAAAAGAGAAAACGCAAGTCAGGTAGCTGAAAATTGAGAATGGTATTTATGGTCTCAATATTTTAACAATTAATTCCTTACTTTTAGTTTTGTCGAATTCATTCAGATATATCAGATGTTAAAGATAGTTGGTTAGGACGTCGTTCCCGTTACCAAAATGTGGTGAGTTTGAATCCCGGCTCAACCGAAGATCCATCGTGTTCACTAATGGCGACTGGGTCAGGTAAAATATGTCGAGTTGTTATGTCCTCCATGTTCCCATTACAAATTAATACCTCTAGGGGGTTGGAGCCAGGCTATGGGTATTCACTGATTACAATCTCTAAATTGGAAGATTCAGATGGTGCTGCCATCTATGAGCCAAAAGTCGTACTTCCACTTTCGTAAGAGGGTGCTTTATTCAAAAATGGAAGACGCTGTCTCTCTGACTTCATTCGCCTAGTCACTGACGAGTGGGCTTGGCATTGCCAAGTGCCACCAGTAACAACAACAACAACAACAGATGTTAAAGATGTACCTCGCCCAGGTAAGTCACCGACAAACTTACTAAAATGTCCGATGTTGACCAGTGTGTTAGCAGTCCAGAAGCTAAAGATCAGCCATAAAACAGCTTGAAATCATTTGCACAAAGCTAATCAAAAACATGTAAGTAAAGTCTTGAAGTCCATATAAAAATAATGGATTTCTTTTCCCCAAACCTAATATTTAGAAATAAGTTACTAACTCAGAATCATATATATTTAGGATTCAGTCTGTAATTTTTTCCAACTAGAATTAAATTAAGGCGCAAAATATTAACGGAATACTTAACAATTGCAATTTATGCCAATCATATATACTTTCTGAATATGAATATAAATCAGCATGGAAACTTACCACCAATAGAAGAAAAAGGCCAAGAAGGGCAGAGAGGAGGCAAGGCTGATGTTACGCCAGTCTCGAAAGTAGAAGACCATTAACGTCATTATGAAGCCCCCAACACTTCTGAAAGCATACATTAAATGAATGGTGTAGCCCCGCCACTTTCCTCCGATTAATTCTTGAGCTGCAAAGAGAAAGCGTTAGGTAGAATCGAGCTGTTTTTCTTCTGGTTTTGCAAATTTAAAATGATAAATCGCTTATAAATATTTGTGTCCTTTAAATTTATATTTTATTTTATGCCTGATTCACACATTTTAGTTATTAAAAACACAATATTTCATTTATATGACGTTAACATCATGCATCATGTATAAAAAGAAATCTAAATATTTCAGATATTTCGCTTCTTATTTAAATTTTATTGCGAATAAATAACTTCGATTTTTTTGAATCTCTTTTAATGTAATATATTAAGCGTTCTGGGTAACAGAATATTTGAGAATTATTATTGCTAAACTATATTATCAAGTGTATCATATTTGATAATTTCAATGGATTAAGATAAAATGCTAAACTACTGATATATGTATAGGAGTTTGTTCATAACTTATTTTGTTCTCATCAACTATTTTGTTTTCAAAATGTTTTACTTATTTTATCAGTTGTTTTGTTTTTTTCAGCTTTTTAATTTATTTTGCTTTTTTTCAGTTTTGTTTTTTTTCAGGTTTTTAGCTTATTTTGCTTCTTATCAGTTGTTTTGTTTTTCAGCTTTTTTACTTATTTTTCTTTTTATCAGTCATTTTGTTTTCCAAATTTTTTATTTATTTCGCCTCTTTTTAGTTGTTTTATTTTTCCAATTTTTTTTACTAATTTTATTTCTTATCAGTTGTTTTGTTTTCCAAATATTTTACTTATTATGCTTCTTATCAGTTGTTTTTTTTCCAATTTTTTAATTATTTTACTTCTTATCATTTGCTTTGTTTTCAAAATTTTTAAACCAAGTGTTTTTTCAACCACATTCTACTAGAGGTTTGGGAATGGATAGTTCAAAATGTTTCTAATATATTAGATTAGTTTATTTGTTTCTGAGGATTTTCTTATGTCAATTCAATATTAAATACCATACTTCAACTCTTAATGTTTCATTTGCAAAATAGTTTCCTCTTTAGTATTTATCACCAACAAAATATAAGAAAAATCTCTAATAAAATATCTAACATAATTATTAAAAATTTATTAAAAAAGCAATAATTATTTTTATCAGTTTTAAAAAATAGTCATCATAAAAAATAAGCTGCATAACTTAACAATTTACTTCGAACTTAAGAAATAAAATATCATTACAAAAACTGTAATAAGTTTGTGATATTACTTTGGTTCAAATTGTATTTCTCCCATCTTTTCTGTTGCCTTAAAAGACAAATATTTTATCACAGAACTTTTAAAAAAAGTCTCATTTTATATCAAAGTATTTATCATGAATTAAATTTCAAGTGACCGGAAATGAAAACATTAAATTACCCTGATGTAATTTTCCACTAATATTTCTTTTGAAGCACAAAATATGATAAATGTTTGGTTGAACAAAGTGAAATATGTTAGAAAAACAATAGATAAATAAATATTCTTTACTTAAGAGCTAAGACCTTCTCAAAATCATATACCTAGAGGTAAAGTACAAAGAAAGAATATCTTGACTATCGTAATATAATATTAATTTCAAAAGTAGAATTCGAATTTCTTTGAAAGTTAGTTCTATGTCATTATTTTTTTATCAAATTATATTTTAAATTTGCTTAAAAATTAAATCCTGTTAAAATTCTTGTAAAATATGCAGTAAAATTATTTGTAATGTATAATGCCAAAATTAATTTAAAATCATGTTGTAAATAATATGTTCAAGCTGTAAGTAAAAATATATTATTTTATCTAAAAGTAACATGCAAGGAAACAATTTCAACCAATTGATATATTGATATAATTTTTTTTTTAAATAAAACATCAAACTAAAAATATAATTAAAAAACTGTATGCATATGTATTTTGCATTTTCCTTTAAAAAATGTCATGATCAAAATATGTTTTATCACTTCAAAAAAACTTTTATTAAACATTCAGTTTTCCTAATAAATGTAACAATGCATCAAGTATACTACGTTTTGGATCTGTTATAAAGTAATATTAATCATAATATTATTTCAAACTAAGAACGAATCTAACTGAGAAATTTTTATGCCCTTGGGCCATTCCTTTGTCTCTGTATGAGATCCACATTTATGTTTCGCTTATTGTCTTTCAATTTTTCTTAAACCATCTATTTCGATTTGCACGATAAGTTTCCTTTAATCGTTTCCGCCATTAGATTGAATAAATTGCCCCAAGAGTAAGGAAGTTTTGTTCAAATTTACAGAATAATTTGAATAGATAAATGATATCTATAACAGAAATAAGAATTTAGTTTCTAAAGTAAATATGCTATTAAATTATCTTCTGCATAAACGTGAACAACATGAACGTTTAAATAAATGTATTCCGCTTGATTGGATAGTGCTAAATCCCTGTTCATATAAACAGTGAAAATTCATTTGATTTTAAACAATATTTATTTGTAGTTGAAAATTTTTGCATAAGATTTTAAAAAAGGGAAACATATATTTTATTGTAGGAAATCGTCAAAAATGACGAAGAAAGAACAATTTTCTTATTAAAAATGCTTCATTTAAAATAATAAAATATTTTAAGTTCCCATTTGTGATTAAACTATTTTGATAACTTAGTTTTATTTCATTAAACCTATAATTAATCTAAAAATAGTTGGCAATAATACCATAAGCTGGTTGCAAAATATTCTATACTGAAACAGCATTGAAATAGCTTAAAAATATATCAGAAATAATATTATTCTTTATATACAATAATAATTTTGTTTTAATTTTATGTAAAACTATGTGCTTAAAAAGATGAAAACTTAATCATATTTAACAAAATACTTGCTATAGAAACTAAACTTACACGTAAATTTATGATAATTATTGATCATAAAATTTAAGACTTCTTGAAATGTTTCAATATGATATGAAATGATATTGATCTGTTATATGTTCAAAATATATTTCATTCATTTCATAATTATATATGGTATTCTCTATATTATAGTTAATTAGTAAATAATCTAAATTTTTTAAATATAAGTAAGTAGAATTTAAATGATTTTTAGCTATGAAGATGTAAGATACTAAATGAGAAATTTCTTTAAATGAAGCGAGATAGTGATTACTGTTATTAAATTAATTAATTTAAATTAAAGATACATACTTTATAGCTTAAATCAAGTAACTAATTATTGCTATGAAATAAAAATTGACAATTTTTCTAAAACTATACCAAGGGAACGAGTTTTGAACAATGAGAATATTTCACGTGCATGAGTCTTTTTTGTTTAGTAATCTCTCTCTCTCTCTCTCTCACTAAGAACAAAAAATGAACTCCTTAATAATGATTATTCTACAAACAGTTAGTGATAAAAAATTACTGTTAAATTTCCAAATATTACTAACAGCAAACAAATATTTATAATAAAAAATATTTTGATAGCAAAATAGGAATAAGAGGCAAGTGATTATGATATTCTTTTTTAATGTATGAAAAAATACCTCGATTTAGCATTAGATTTCAGTGAAAATTACTGCTTAATTAATTCAAATTATCTGGTGCATGTATTTCCAGTCATTTAATATTTTGAAATTTACAATTATGTTTTTTTATTAATATTTAAAGTAGACTTTCGTTTTTAAGAACATTTAATTTATCTACTTTATTTTTTTTACGAATTAAACCTAACATGTTTTCATAGAAGCCGTGACAATTTTTTTTCTCGTCTGAAAATTAAAATTTAAAAAATACCTTTTTGCATCCTAGAATATTCAATATGATATTGACATCGATATTTGCATGCAATCTTTTAAATTTATTTACAGTTATTTAAAATACTCTTTCAGAAGTAAAGAACTAAGAAATAAAATTCATGTGCTACTTTTGGCGCAAAAACAAAAAATAGTAAATTGTTGTTTTGCAATTTATTTTCTCTCAATTATTGAGAAAATATTTTTGAAAATATTTTAACAAAATAAAAATCCATTGTTGGAAAAGAGATACTGTAAATAAGATGTAAAAATTTTGGATAAATCTCAAAAATAGAGTTTCATGTATCGAATATTTGTGGAAGAAGTTTTATAAAAGTTAACAATTAAATTAAGAAATAGGTTCTCAGAAAAATATGTTAATATTTTGAGCAAAAAATAAAATTTATCTCTCAAAAAGGTGACTAATTTGAAACAATTATTGTGCATATTATTTAATCAATTATTTTTTACATATATCTAATTTAATGATAAACATTTACTGAATTTTTTAAATTAAATCATCTAATTTATATTTGGGTATGCTTAATTGCAGAAATTAATTATGTATCTAATTTTTTTAATAAGGTTGTACTGAATAAAAATTTTAAAAATATATTCATTATAATCTAAAAGTACTATCAAATTTGATAAAATGTAAGAGATTATATGTCAAATGTGCGTCTTAAAGGATTTTTTAAATAGTTTTTTTAATAGTTAATTAAGCATCAAAAATTTATATTCGGACAGTAATTTTGATTGTTAGATATTAAAAAATTTTGTTTCTTAGTGTATAAGACTCGCCGGCCAACCTGTCTAGTGGTTAGCGTAACTGACTACGGATGGGGAGGATCTGGGTTCGAATACCACCTCGGTCATGGATGTACTTTCTCTTTCTCTCTCTCTCTGTTTCTTGTCCTTTCCTCAGATGATGGATGAATGTGGCCCGCCCTATAAAGCGGTTTGTGGTGGTGTGGCGTGGGCGATGCTACTTGTAACTCCGTGACTTGGTTCACAGGTGCCCACCGGTTAACGATAAAATGAGTAGCAGCTTCCGGCCTTGTTGCAGCTAATGGGCTATAATGTACTATACTTGCTCAAGGGTGCCCGCCATTAGAAATAAAAAAAGTATATAAGATTCGAAATTCATTTCATTATTTTTTTAATGAAATAACTGTTAAAATGAAACTGGTTGGACTGAATAATTTTTTATTTCGAGTAATTTATTCATCAAAAATTAGAAATTTCATTTTTTATAAGACGAAAAGAATTATTGATCAATTATTTTTAATAATTATACATAAAAAATAAACTTTAAACTCTTAAGAATTTAAAAGATAAATATTACTACTTTATTCCTTACTTTTGTTTTATTATGAATAATTTATAATAGAAATGAATGGCAAGTGATGCATAATTTACTTCTCAAACCATTTAATAAAGAAACGAATATTTTTTAGCGTAAATTAATTCATATCACACGTGGAGCATTACGAGAGTAAGTGATTCTTATCGCTTAGAGTGCAATTACCGGTAATGGCGCACATAATAATCCACCAATGAAAAAGCAGCTGTAAAAAAGTTCAAACTTATTGTTATCTGCAGGTAATTGATACCTACTTGAGAAGTGGATATGAAATCAGATCATTTCTGCAGAGCAATAAATCTTGCTGTAATTGGAAAGCGATTGGAATTGGAAATGCATCTCGCTATAATGACTCCAGGCAATCATAATTCGAACGAAAATTGAATGTAATTGCTTCTATCTGGTGGCTTGTCATTTTCATTAAAAGGATTGTGGGATATGATCCTTGAAACATTCCTTTCTATTCTGTTCAAAAACCAATTATAAATCTCCAGAGGACACGAATAAGATATGATTCGGAAATGCTGATAAATGCATATTGCAGAGGAATTTCGATGTACCCATTAACCTCTTTGAACAAGTTTTAATCAAACGAAACGTAACATAATAAATAAATATTAAATTATTTTTGTAGAATATAGATAGGAATTTTTCTAAACTATCTGTAAATCATTGCAAGAAACTATTGATTTTTTTGACAAAATCTTAAGTATTAAGTTTTCATCTGAGCCTTGAACTTTTTATAGGTTCTTTAATAGTTATTATCCTGCTATTAATTTGCTAATTAATAGCAGGATAATAACTATTAAGTTATCCTGCTATTAATTTGCTTATGGTAAAGATTAACTTGTGAAGCGTATAAATGTTAATACCATCACTTGTAAGGCAATAATAATATTTCTCTCTTCTGCTATTTATATTTGATTCTTGAAAGCCATCTACGAGTGTTAAGTGCTACACAAATTACAAAATCTACTTAAAGTGCAAAACGTAATGACATTAAAAGTTTTTTTTGTATGTTGCAACAGATTTAAGGTTTATAGCTAAAGAAGCGAATTGCTGATTTTTCTATTTATAAAATGATTTCTGATTTAGTTAAAAACTTTTTTGGCACGAGAGCAAAACATTATGATTTAACAGAATTGCATATATTATATATTTCAATTCAAGTATTTTATTCTGACTCGTGATTATTACATCCAAGTTAATTGTGAACGAAGTGAAAACTGGTTTCGTAGATATATAATAAGATTCAATTAATTGAAGTATGAGTAAAATTAAAGTTTACAACTTAATTACATTAAAGTTCAAAACAGTTTTTAAAATACAAATTTCTTTAAAAATTATATAAAAAAAACTATATCAGTGAATACTTTCTCTCAATAGTGTGAATTTAATTATAAAATTTTCATGCTTAATTTAACATGAAAGATAGTTCATATTATATTAATAATTTTGTGTGTGATAATTTGTGCTTGATAATTTTTTTATTAAATTGATTTGAACTTATACGATAAATATAGGAAAAATTAAGAAAATCAATTCTTTTGTAAGACATAAATATGTGGAAGTTAAATGGAAAATATTAATTGATATTTATAAGCATTTTTAATAATAAATTATTTATATCTAGTAAAATTATAGATGGCTTTAAATGAAAATTTGAATAATATTTAACTATATGCGCAGAGAGAGAAAAAGAGAGATCTCGAGCATCTAATTCTTTGAAATTATTAAATGAGTCCAGGGATCTTAATTTTTTAATTAAGAATCAGAACCAGGAAAGTTTCGTAAATTAAGATAATGTACAACACTATTTTTAATTAAAATATGAGTATCATTAGTTCAGTTTACTCAACTTATCGATTGCATGAAGATTATGTGTTCCTTTAAAATCATAAAGATTAATAATTATTTCATGATCAATCGTTCTATTAAAGTAAAAATTGGGATTGTTATGTTCATTTATTACCTTAAGTATAGTTTAATTTTTAACCGTTATTAATAATAATTAATGATGTTAATTATTTTTTCATTTAACATTTGAATTCTATCATCAGTTTATTTTGCTGTTGACTAAATAAACTCATTTCTGATTTTATTAATTTAATCGTGTTAAAATTATATATGAAATTAAAATTTTCATATATTTTCTAATGCTTTAGATAATAGATATAAACATACTTTTTTAGTTTAACCAAATATTTGTAATTTATTTATTAATTACCATTACAGGAGTTAATAATTGATTAACACAGTCTTATTTTTATAAGTTGTTAATAGTTTATACATTAATTCAATAAATATTTTTCATATTTGTTTTACCACGCTCATTGTTTACTATTATAATCTAACTCATTCTTTATTTTAATTAAAAATTTTTTAATTGAATAACTGATATTTTATTTAAAATACGTCATAAAATATTAACAGAGAAATTAATTTCAATATACACGTTAAAAATTTATAATTTTTCTAGCTCGAATGACTATGATATTTAAGAATATTAAATGATGTATTAAATTTATCAAATAATAGTTCATTAAAAGCATCAAATGCCATTTTAACTGCATGCAGTTTAGAGCTTCACGAGTTAAGTTAGTTTTAAAGCCACTCCGCAAACTGAATCATGGAAGAACTTTTTATGTATTGTTGGACAGATTGTAAAGGAAAGAGCAGATTAAACGTCACTTCATGAATATGGATTTGCAAATATGTAACAGTTTTATTCTATTAGCTTCAGGATAAATGGTTTCTCTCCGAGATTAATGGAACACGTTCAAACATTTCTGTCTGCTTATTAGATATGACAACTCTCTTCTACGATACATTCATTAAATGCTATTGTTATCTCTTTTTAAATCATTATATGAAGTTTCTTGTACTCAATACAGATAAAAGCGTCAATTGCTTCATAAATCCATTTCAATTTCTTTTGATATTCATACATAAATGCTGAACGGAAGCATCTCAAAACTATTAATTGATATTAATATGATTTCAGTGTGTAGATAAAACACCTTGAACACTAACAAAAAGTCTTTCATATGTAAATTATACTTGTGTAGAATTTATTTCATTCGTCTTCATTTGTAACACAATAGCAATTAGAAAACTTCAACATGTAATGATCCACAACCAATTTTCTCCTTTTAAATTATGTAATAATTTATGTAAATAATTCTGCGATAGGAGATCATGGAATTTAAATTTTGTGATTCTTATTTATGAAGGTAGCAAAATATACGATTTTGAATAGCATTTGACATATTGATATACCAATATTTTGCATTTTTAAATGTATAAAAATCTCTGATGGTTCTTGCTGATGAATATAAAATCTACTACAATGAAATAAATAATTGTTTCACTTACAAATTTAAACTTGGTGTATTCCTAAATTTATCGTTCATTAGACATATTTTTATTTTTTATATGCTCATATCTTATCATATTATTAAGCTTTCTTGTGCCATGATATTTAAAGAATAGATGATAACAAATAAATTAGAAATGAACCAAATAGTTAGAATAAAAATTAATCCTAGAGGCTCTTCAATTTAAAATAAATTAAAAATAATAGAGCATCATTTCTTTTATTATCAACGAAAGATGCATATTTATTCTCTTATCTTGTAATGTTGTTAAGTTGTGGATATTGTCAATTTAGAAAGCAAAAAATATATTTTTTCATCAATCGGGTTATTCATGAAATCATGAAAAATTTAAACGTGCAGTTTATTTCCAAATTCATCTTTCATTAGAGATACTTTTATTTTGCATACTCACATATATCATCATATTATATAGTTTTCTAGTGTCCTGATATTTGTAGAATAGATGATAACAAACAAAGCAGAAATAAGCCAAATAGTAAAGATAAAAATTAATCCTAGAGTTTCTTTAATTTAAAATAAATTGAAAATAATAGAGCATCATTTCTATTATTATCAACGAACGATGCATATTAATTTTCTTATATGGTAATATTGTTAAGTTGTGGATAATGTCTATTTTGAAAGCAAAAATATAATTTTTGTTGCATGAATCGGGGTATTCATGAAATCATGAAAAATTTAAACTTGCAGTTTATTTCCAAATTCATAATTCATTAGAGATACTTTTATTTGCATCTTCTCTTATTATTATGTTTTTAGTGTCATGATATTTGTAGAATAGATGATTACAAATAAAGCAGAAATGATCCAAATAGCAAGATAAAAATTAATCCTGGACTCTCTTCAATTTAAAATAAATTGAAAATAATAGAGCATCTTTTTTATTCTTATCAACGAAAAAGGCATATTAATTATCTTATCTTGTAATATTGTTAAGTTGTGGATATTGTCTATTTAGATAGCAAAAAATATTATTTTGTTTTCATAAATCGCGGTATTCATGAAATCAAATATTAATTGCTCTTGAATTTAAAATGAAATTGAAAATAATAGAGCATCATTTCTACTATTATCGAGAAAAGATGCATATTAATTCTCTCATATTGTATTACTGTTAAATTGTGGGTATTTTTTTATTTAGAAAGTAAAAAATATTATTTTTTTCATGAATTGGAATATTCATGAAATCAAATATTAATTGCTTTTGAATTTAAAATAAATTGAAAATAATAGAGCATCTATTCTATTATTATCAAGAGAAGATACATATTAATTCTCTCATATTGCAATATTGTTAAGTTGTGAATATTGTCGATTTAGAAAGCAAAAAATAAATTTTTTTTTTATGAATTGTGTTATTCATGAAATCAAATATAAAATAAATACATTGAATTTATGTAATACTGTTCACAACTTATTCTTAAAAATATACCCCCATCATACCACTATATAATTTATAGAATAATTCTGTAAATCTATAAGTTTATCAGTCGTACAAAATTCACATGTACTTTGCATTAATAATTAGTTTATAAAGTTTGTACCTAAAAATTTAAAAAAATCCTAAATAATTACAAAAGAACTTTAGAGACTTATAAATTTCACCATAAGCAAATAAAAATTAAAAAAAAATTATATCAATAGAATTTTTTGGAAATATATTGTTAAGTATAGTAACATTAATTAGATTCGTGTTTCTTTTACATACCATGCCTTTCACAGAAAGAAACATTACAAATCCCTTTAATCTATGTGGCACTTTTAAATCGAGAAAACTGCGTCTTCCATGCAATATTATTTTTCACTATGAAAGTCTTTTCGTTATACAGATGCACGCTTATGTGAACACAGGTTATTATTTATTTAATATTTCATCAAGGCAGGAAAAGAATGTTGCTCACCTAGCACGGTCGGAGTGACGGTCGTGGCAGGCACGGTTAGTCCCAGAAGGAACCGTAAAAGCGCAAAGCAGCCTATGTTGGGCGCCACAGATGTCACGCACCCGAAAAGGCACTCGCACAACAGAAAGATGAAGAAGCTAAAGCGGCGGCCCTGCCTGCAAAAACAAACAGCGGGAGAAAAATAAATTAGCATTTTTATGACTATCAGCTGCAACCATAGGTAGTCAAAACATTTTTATGCCTGTGTAAATATATGTAAATTAGTTTGCTTAAAAATAGAAAATTTTGTAATTAAAATAGATGCAACGATTAACCAATGTTTCTAATGCAATGTATATCACTGCAATAGTATATTTAGCAATGTTTTTTTATAAAAAGTACTGAAATTATGAATTTTAATCCTAATCTTTATTAGGATTAAAATTCATGAAAAGGATTAAAATTTCAAAAAGATCATGAATGGGATTAAAATTCAAAAAATAAGAGATAAAATTGCAAGTTATGTACATTTTTAAAATATTATTCTTAACATTCAAAATTTAAAAAATAGGAAATTTTGTAATTAAAATAGATGGAAGGAATAACTAGTGTTTTTAATGCAATGTATATCACTACAGTAGTATATTTAGCAATGTTTTTACAAAAAAATACTGAAATTATGAATTTTAATCCTAATCTTTATTAGGATTAAAATTCATGAATAGGATTAAAATTTCAAAAAATTCATGATTAGGATTAAAATTAAAAAAAAGCGATGAAATGGCAATCTATAAACATTTTTAAAACATTACTCTGAATATTCAAAATTAATTTTTTATTTAATCACAAAACATTTTTGTTCACAAAAATATCAAAAAAAATTTTAATTTCGGTGTTTAAAATTTTATCAAAAGAAATTTGTTTTCTTTATATAAATTTATGGAATTCCCAACTTTCTTCCAAATTAATTATATTCAAGTAAATATATTTTTGATCAATTTTAAGTTATTTTTTTCCCCCAATTTAATGGGAAAATTGTTTTGAAAATTTATTTTCCTTTTCATCTTTAAGTTTTAAATTAAAATTAGAAAGTTGCTTTTATATCTATCTTAAAAGAAACAAAGTAGATTAAAAGCAAATACTTTTATAATTAAAAATATTTATTTTTAATCTATGAATAAACTTAGGCTTACATAAACTTAAATATATTCTTTTACATAAACTTAAAGGTATTTTACTATGTAATAATATTTTTATTATTAAAAATTTTAT
>JAPDSC010154043.1:86033-100707 GCA_026290005.1 Latrodectus geometricus
TTTTTTTTCTTTGATAAAAGTGAAGACGCAAGTCAGGTAGCTCAGAATTGAGAATGGTATTTATGGTCTCAATATTTTAACAATCAATTCCTTACTTTTAGTTTTGTCGAATTCATTCAGATATATCAGATGTTAAAGATAGTTGGTTCAGACGTCGTTCCCGTTTTAAAATGTGGTGAGTTTGAATCCCGGCTCAACCGAAGATACATCGTGTTCACTAATGGCGACTGGGTCATGTAAAATATGTCGAGTTGTTATGTCCTCCATGTTCGCATTACAAATTAATACCTCTAGGAGGGTTGGAGCCAGGCTATGGGTATTCACTGATTACAATCTCTAAAGTGGAAGATTCAGATGGTGCTGCCATCGATGAGCCAAAAGTCGTACTTCCACCTTCGTAACAGGGTGCTTTATTCAAAAATGGAAGACGCTTTCTCTCTGACTTCATTCGCCTAGTTACTGACGAGTGGGCTTGGCATTGCCAAGTGCCACCAGTAACAACAACAACAGATGTTAAAGATGTACGTCGTCCAGGTAAATCACCGACAAACCTACTAAAGAGTCCGATGTTGACCAGTGTGTTAGCAGTCCAGAAGCTAAAGATCAGCCACAAAACAGTTTGAAATCATTTGCACAAAACTAATCAAAAACATGTAAGCAAAGTCTTGAAGTCCATATAAAAATAATGGATTTCTTTTCCCCAAACCTAATATTTAGAAATAAGTTACTAATTGAGAATCAAATATACTTAGGATTCAGGCTGTAAATTTTTCCAACTAACATTAAATTAAGGTGGAAAGTATTAACGGAATAATTAACAATTGCAATTTATGCCAATCATGTATACTTTCTGAATATGAATATAAATCAGCATGGAAACTTACCACCAATAGAAGAAAAAGGCCAAGAAGGGCAGAGAGGAGGCAAGGCTGATGTTACGCCAGTCTCGAAAGTAGAAGACCATTAACGTCATTATGAAGCCCCCGACACTTCTGAAAGCATACATTAAATGAATGGTGTAGCCCCGCCACTTTCCTCCGATTAATTCTTGAGCTGCAAAGAGAAAGCGTTAGGTAGAATCGAGCTGTTTTTCATCCGGTGTTGGAAAATTAAAATGATAAATCGCTTATAAATATTTGTGTCCTTTAAATTTATATTTTATTTCATGAATGATTCACACATCTTAGTTGTTAAAAACACAATATTTCATTTATATGACGTTAATATCATGCTCATGTGAAAAAAACTTTAAATTAATTACTTCAAATATTTAGTTTCTTTTTTAAATTTTATTGCGAATAAATAACTTCGATTTTTTAAAAGTCTTTTAATGTAATAAAGTTTTCTGGGTAACGGAATATTAGAATTATTATTGCTAATTTAAATTATAGAGTGCATCAAATTTGATAATTTCAATGAATTAAGATAAAGTGCTAATTTACTAGTAAATATATAGGAGCTTGTTCATAACTTATTTTGTACTCATCAACTATTCTGTTTTTACTTATTTTGCTTCTTATCAGTTGTTTTGTTTTTCAGCTTTTTTACTTATTTTCATCTTATAAATTATTTTGTTTTCCAAATTTTTTACTTATTTCGCTTCTTTTTAGTTGTTTTATTTTTTCCAACTTTTTTATTTATTTTACTTCTTATCAGTTGTTTTGTTTTCCAAATTTTTACTTATTATGCTTCTTATCAGTTTTTTTTTTTGTTTTTTCAATTTTTTACTTATTTTACTTCTTATCATTTGTTTTGTTTTCAAAATTTTTAAACCAAGTATTTTTTAACCACATTGTACTAGAGGTTTGCGAATGGATAGTTTAAAATGTTTCTAATATGATTAGTTTATTTGTTTCTGAGGATTTTCTTATGTCAATTAAATATTAAATACCATACTTCAACTCTTAATGTTTCATTTGCAAAATAGTTTCATTTTTAGTATTTATCACCAACAAAATATAAGAAAAATCTCTAATAAAATATCTAATATAATTATTAAAAATTTATTAAAAAAGCAATAATTATTTTTATCAGTTTTAAAAAATTGTCATCATAAAAAATAAGCTCATAAATTAACAATTTATTTCGAACTTAAGAAATAAAATATCATTACAATAACTGTAATAAATATGTGATAGTACAGTGATTCAAATTATATTTCTCCCATCTTCTTTTCTGTTGCTGACAGAAAAGAAGATGGGAGAAATAAAAGACTAATATTTTATAGCTGAGTTTATAAAAATAATCTGTTTTTATATCAAAGTAATTACCATGAATTAAATTTCACGTGACCGGAAGTGAAAACATTAAATTACTCTGATGTAATTTTCTACAAATATTTCATTTGAAGCACAAAATATGATGTTTGGTCGAACAAAGTGAATTATGTTAGAAAAACAATAGATAAATAAATATTCTTTACTTAAGAGCTAAGACCTTCTCAAAATCATATACCTAGAGGTAAAGTACAAAGAAAGAATATCTTGACTATCGTAATATAATATTAATTTCAAAAGTAGAATTCGAATTTCTTTGAAAGTTAGTTCTATGTCATTATTTTTTTATCAAATTATATTTTAAATGTGCTAAAAAATTAAATCCTGTTAAAATTCTTGTAAAATATGCAGTAAAATCATTTGTAATGTATAATGCCAAAATTAATTTAAAATTATGTTGTAAATAATATGTTCAACTGTAAGTAAAATGATATTATTGATCTTTAAAATTAAATAGTAAAAATTTATTATAGTAAAAAGATTATAACTGTAAGTAAAAGTAACATACAATAAAAAAAATTCAACCATTTGATATTCAAGTTAAAAGATTTTTTTTAACATCAAACTAAAAATATAATTAAAAAACTGTACGGACATGTATTTTCATTTAAAAAAATGTCATGATCAAAATATGTTTTATCACTTCAAAAAAACTTTTATTAAACATTCAGTTTTCCTAATAAATGTAACAATGCATCAAGTATACTACTTTTTGGATCTGTTATAAAGAATATTAATCATAATATTATTTCGAACTAAGAACGAATCTAACTGAGCAATTTTTATGCCCTTGGGCCATTCCTTTGTCTCTGTATGAGATCCACATTTATGTTTCGTTTATTGTCTTTCAATTTTTCTTAAACCATCTATTTCGATTTGCACGATAAGTTTCCTTTAATCGTTTCCGCCATTAGATTGAATAAATTGCCCCAAGAGTAAGGAAGTTTTGTTCAAATTTACAGAATAATTTGAATAGATAAATGATATCTATAACAGAAATAAGAATTTAGTTTCTAAAGTAAATATGCTATTAAATTATCTTCTGCATAAACGTGAACAACATGAATGTTTAAATAAATGTATTCCGCTTGATTGGATAGTGCTAAATCCCTGTTCATATAAACAGTGAAAATTCATTTGATTTTAAGCAATATTTATTTGTAGTTGAAAATTTTTGCATAAGATTTTAAATAAGGGAAACATATATTTTACTGGAGGAAATCGTCAAAAATGACGAAGAAAGAACAATTTTCTGATTAAAAATGCTTCATTTAAAATAATAAAATATTTTAAGTTCTCATTTGGGATTAAACCATTTTGACAACTTAGTTTTATTTCATTAGACCTATAATTAATCTAAAAACAGTTGGCAATAATACCATAAACTTACTGCAAAATATTCTATACTGGAACAACATTGAAATAACTTACAAAAATATCAGAAATAATATTATTCTTTCTATACAATAATAATTATGTTTCATTTTTATGTAGAATTATGTGCTTAAAAAGATAAAAACTTAATCGCATTTCACAAAATACTTGCTATAGTAACTAAACTTACACGTAAATTTATGATAATTATTGATCATAAAATTTAAGACTTCTTGAAATGTTTCAATATGATATTAAATGATATTGATCTATTATATGTTCAAAATAAATTTCATTCATTTCATAATTATTTATGGTATTCTTTATATTATAGTTAATTAGTAAATAATCTAAATTTTTTAAATATAAGTAAGTAGAATTTGGTGAAAATGCGCTTTAGGTCCCCTACTCTGCCAATTTGGCGAAAGTGTGCTGTGGGTCCCGTGCTTGGCGGGATTTCAAAATTGCTGTTTCCATGGCGATAATGGAATACGATTTTTAATGGTTTTAAACTAATTAATAACCAATGAAAATGACCGATTTTTCAAACTGAAACTAATTAGCGACCAATGAAAATGCTAAAAGAAAAAACCAATTAATGAGCATGCGCGAAAAAGCACAAATTATTTCCTCCGGAGGTTGCCATAAAGAGCTCATTAGTTATAAAAACGTATGGTTTACCACGCTTGGTGCATTTATCACCAAGTTGGCAGAGTAGGGGACCTAAAGCGCAGATTAACGCAGAATTTAAATGATTTTTAGCTATGAAGATGTAAGATACTAAATGAGAAATTTCTTTAAATGAAGCGAGATATTGATTACTGTTATTAAATTAATTAATTTCAATTAAAGATACATACTTTATAGCTTAAATCAAGTAACTAATTATTGCTATGAAATAAAAATTGACAATTTTTCTAAAACCATACCAAGGGAATGAGTTTTGAACAATGAGAATATTTCACGTGCATGAGTCTTTTTTGTTTAGTAATCTCTCTCTCTCTCTCACTAAGAACAAAAAATGAACTCCTTAATAATGATTATTCTACAAATAGTTAGTGACAAAAAATTACTGTTAAATTTCCAAATATTACTAACAGGAAACAAATATTTATAATCAAAAATATTTTGATAGCAAAATAGGAATAAGAGGCAAGTGATTATGATATTCTTTTTGATGTATGAAAAAATACCTCGATTTAGCATTAGATTTCAGAGAAAATTATTGCTTAATTAATTCAAACTATCTGGTGATGTATTTCCAGTCTTTTAATATTTTGAAATTTACAATTATGTTTTTTTATTAATATTTACAGTAGACTTTCGTTTTTAAGCACATTTAATTTATCTACTTTCATGTTTTTACGTATTAAACCTAACATGTTTTCATAGAAACCGTGACAATTTTTCTTCTCATCTAAAAATTAAAATTTAAAAAATACCTTTTTGCATCCTAGAATATTCAATATGATATTGACATCGATATTTGCATGCAATCTTTAAAATTTATTTACAGTTATTTAAAATACTCTTTCAGAAGTAAAGAACTAAGAAATAAAATTCATGTGCTACTTTTGGCGCAAAAACAAAAAATAGTAAATTGTTGTTTTGAAATTTATTTTCTCTCAATTATTGAAAATATATTTTTGAAAATATTTTAACAAAATAAAAATCCATTGTTGGAAAAGAGATACTGTAAATAAGATGTAAAAATTTTGGATAAATCTCAAAATATAGAGTTTCATGTATCGAATATTTGTGGAAGAAGTTTTATAAAAGCTAACAATTAAATTAAGAAATAGATTCTCAGAAAAATATGTTGATATTTTGAGCAACAAATAAAATTTATCTCTGAAAAAGGTGACTAATTTGAAACAATTATTGTGCATATTATTTAATCAATTATTTTTTACATATATCTAATTTGATGATAAACATTTACTGAATTTCTTAAATTAAATCATCTAATTTATATTTGGGTATGTTTAATTGCAGAAATTAATTATTTATCTAATTTTTTTAATAAGGTTGTACTGAATGAAAATTTTAAAAATATATTCATTATAATCTAATAGTACTGTCAAATTTGATAAAATTTAGGAGATTATATGTAATTTGTGCGTCTTAAAGGATTTTTTTAAATAGTTTTTTTAATAGTTAATTAAGCATCAAAAATTTATATTCGGACAGTAATTTTGATTGTTAGATATTAAAATATTTTGTTTCTTAGTGTATAAGACTCCCCGGCCAACCTGTCTAGCGGTTAGCGTAACTGATTAAGTATGGGAAGGACCTGGGTTCGAATCCCACCTCGGTCTTGGATGTACTTTCTCTTTCTCTCTCTCTCTGTGTTTCTTGTCCTTTCCTCAGATGATGGATGAATGTGGCCTGCCCTATAAAGCGGTTTGTGGTGGTGTGGCGTGGGCGATGCTACTTGTACCTCCGTGACTTGGTTCACAGGTGCCCACCGGTTAACGATAAAATGAGTAGCAGCTTCCGGCCTTGTTGCGGCTAATGGGCTATAATGTACTATACTTGCTCAAGGGTGCCCGCCATTAGAAATAAAAAAAAGTGTATAAGATTCGAAATTCATTTCAATATTTTTTTAATGAAGTAACTGTTAAAATGAAACTGGTTGGACTGAATAATTTTTTATTTCGAGTAATTTATTCATCAAAAATTAGAAATTTCATTTTTTATAAGACGAAAAGAATTATTGATCAATTATTTTTAATAATTATACATAAAAAATAAACTCTAAACTCTTAAGAATTTAAAAGATAAATATTACTACTTTATTCCTTACTTTTGTTTTATTATGAATAATTTATGATAGAAATGAATGGCAAGTGATGCATAATTTACTTCTCAAACCATTTAATAAAGAAACGAATATTTTTTAGCGTAAATTAATTCATATCACACGTGGAGCATTACGAGAGTAAGTGATTCTTATCGCTTAGAGTGCAATTACCGGTAATGGCGCACATAATAATCCACCAATGAAAAAGCAGCTGTAAAAAAGTTCAAACTTATTGTTATCTGCAGGTAATTGATACCTACTTGAGAAGTGGATATAAAATCAGATCATTTCTGCAGAGCAATAAATCTTGCTGTAATTGGAAAGCGATTGGAATTGGAAATGCATCTCGCTATAATGACTCTAGGCAATCATAATTCGAACGAAAATTGAATGTAATTGCTTCTATCTGGTGGCTTGTCATTTTCATTAAAAGGATTGTGGGATATGATCCTTGAAACATTCCTTTCTATTCTGTTCAAAAACCAATTATACAACTCCAGAGGACACGAATAAGATATGATTCGGAAATGCTGATAAATGCATATTGCAGAGGAATTTCGATGTACCCATTAACCTCTTTGAACAAGTTTTAATCAAACGAAACGTAATATAATAAATAAATATTAAATTATTTTTGGAGAATATAGATAGGAATTTTTCTAAATTATCTGTAAATCATTGCAAGAAACTATTGATTTTTTTGACAAAATCTTAAGTATTAAGTTTTCATCTGAGCCTTGAACTTTTTATAGGTTCTTTAATAGTTATTATCCTGCTATTAATTTGCTAATTAATAGCAGGATAATAACTATTAAGTTATCCTAATTTGCTTATGGTAAAGATTAACTTGTGTGAAGCGTATAAATGTTAATACCATCACTTGTTAGGCAATAATAATTTTTCTCACTTCTAGTATTTATATTTGATTCTTGAAAGCCATCTAAGAGTGTTAAGTGCTACACAAATTACAAAATCTACTTAAAGTGCAAAACGTAATGATGACATTAATATTTTGTTTTGTATGTTGCAACAGATTTAAGGTTTATAGCTAAAGAAGCGAATTGCTGATTTTTCTGTTTATAAAATGATTTCTGATTTAGTTAAAAACTTTTTTGGCACGAGAGCAAAACATTATGATTTAACAGAATTGCATATATTATATATTTCAATTCAAGTATTTTATTCTTACTCGTGATTATTACATCCAAGTTCATTGCGAACGAAGTGAAAACTGGTTTCGTAGATATGTAATACGATTCAATTAATTGAAGTATGAGTAAAATTAAAGTTTACAACTTAATTACATTCAAGTTCAAAACAGTTTTTAAAATAAAAATTTCTTTAAAAATTATATAAGAAGAACTATATCAGTGAATACTTTCTCTCAATAGTATGAATTTAATTATAAAAACTTCATGTTTAATTTAACATAAAAGGTAGTTCATATTATATTAATAATTTTGTGTGTGATAATGAATTCGCTTGATAATTTTTTTATTAAATTGATTTGAACTTATACTATAAATAAAAGCAAAATTAAGAAAATCATTTCTATTGTAAGATATAAATATGTGGAAGTTAAATGGAAAATATTAATTAATATTTATAAGCATTTTTAATAATAAAATAATTATATCTAGTGAAGTTGTAGATGACCTTAAATGAAAATTTGCATAATATTTGACTATATGCGCAGAGAGAGAAAAAAAGAGATCTCGAGCATCTAATTCTTCGAAATTATCAAATGAGTCTGGGAATCATAATTTTCTTAATTAAGAATGAGAATCCTGAAAGTTTCATAAATTAAGATAATTTACAACGCTATTTTTAATTTAAATATGAGTCCTGTTACTTGAGTTTAAAACTCCTCTTATCGATTCCATGAAGTTGGATTGTGTGTTCCTTTAAAATCATAAAGATTAATAATTATTTCATGACCAATCGTTCTATTAAAAATTTGGATTGTTATGTTCATTTATTATAATAGGTATAGTTTCATTCTTAGCCGTTAATAATAATAATTAATGATAGTAATTATTTTTTTATTTAACATTTAAATTCTAGCATTAGTTTATTTTGTTGGACACTAAAGAAATTCATTTCTGATTTTAATAATTTAATCGTGTTAAAATTATGTATTAATTTATAATTTTTATAAAATAACATTTTGTAATGTTTAGGTAAGAAATATAAACATACATTTTATAGTTTAATCAAATATGTGTAGTTTATTTATTAATCACCATAACAGAAGTTAATAACTGATTAATACAGTCTTATTTTTATAAGTTGTAAATAGTTTATACATTAATTCAATAAATGTTTTTCATATTTGTTTTACCACACTGATTGTTTACTATTATAATCTAACTCATTCTTTATTTTAATTAAAATTATTTTGATTGAATAACTGATACTTTATTTAAAATTCGGCATAAAATATTAACAGAGAAACTAATTTTAATATACACATCAAAATTTTATTATTTTTCTAGCTCGAATGACTATGATATTAAAGAATATTATATGATGTAATAAATTTATCAAATAATAGTTCATTAAAAGCATTAAATGCCATTTTAACTGCATGCAGTTTAGAGCTTCACGAGTTAAGTTAGTTTTAAAGCCACTCCGCAAACTAAATCATGGAAGAACTTTTTATGTATTGTTGGACAGATTCCTGTATTGTAAAGGAAAGATCAGATTAAACGTCACTTCATGAATATGGATTTGCAAATATGTAACAGTTTTATTCTATTAGCTTCAGGATAAATGGTTTCTCTCCGAGATTAATGGAACACGTTCAAGCATTTCTGTCTGCTTATTAGATATGACAACTCTCTTCTACGATACATTCATTAAATGCCATTGTTATCTCTTTTTAAATTATTATGTGAAGTTTCTTATACTCAATACAGATAAAAGCGTCAATTGCTTCATAAATCCAACTCAATTTCTTTTGATATTCATACATAAATTCTGGACGGAAGCATTTCAAAACTATTAATTGATATTAACATGATTTCAGTGGGTAGATAAAACACCTTGAATACTAACAAAAAGTCTTTCATATGTAAATTATACTTGAGTAGAATTTATTTCATTCGTCTTCATTTGTAACACAATAGCAATTAGAATACTTCAACATGTGATGATCCACAACCAATTTTCTCCTTTTAAATTATGCAATAATTTATGTAAATAATTCTGCGATAGGAGATCATGGAATTTAAATTTTGTGATTCTTATTTATGAAGGTAGCAAAATATATGATTTTGAATAGCATTTGACATATTGATATACCAATATTTTGCATTTTTAAATGTATAAAAATATCTGATGGTTCTTGCTGATGAATATAAAATCTACTACAATGAAATAAATTATTGTTTCACTTACAAATTTAAATTTGTTTGATTTCTAAATTTATCGTTCATTAGACATATTTTTATTTTGCATATTTTCATATCTTATCATATTATTAAGCTTTCTTGTGCCATGATATTTAAAGAATAGATGATAACAAATAAATTAGAAATGAGCCAAATAGTAAAGATAAAAATTAATCCTAGAGTTTCTATAATTTAAAATAAATTGAAAATAATAGAGCATCATTTCTTTTATTATCAACAAAAGATGCATATTTATTCTCTTATATTGTAATGTTGTTAAGTTGTGGATATTGTCTATTTAGAAAGCAAAAAATATATTTTCTCATCAATCGGGTTATTCATGAAATCATGAAAAATTTAAACTTGCAGTTTATTTCCAAATTCATCTTTCATTAGAGATACTTTTATTTTGCATACTCACATATATCATCATATTATATAGTTTTCTAGTGTCCTGATATTTGCAGAATAGATGATAACAAATAAAGCAGAAATGATCCAAATAACAAGATAAAAATTAATCCTAGTCTCTCTTCAATTTAAAATAAATTGAAAATAATAGAGCATCATTTCTATTATTATCAACGAAAGAGGCATATTAATTATCTTATATTGTAATATTGTTATGTTGTGGATATTGTCTAATTAGATAGCAAAAAATATTATTTTGTTTTCATAAATCGCGGTATTCATGAAATCAAATATTAATTGCTCTTGAATTCAAAAAGAAATTGAAAATAATAGAGCATCATTTCTACTATTATCGAGAAAAGATGCATATTAATTCTCTCATATTGTAATATTGTTAAATTGTGGGTATTTTTTTTATTTAGAAAGTAAAAAATATTATTTTTCTCATGAATTGGAATATTCATGAAATCAAATATTAATTGCTTTTGAATTTAAAATAATAGAGCATCTATTCTCTTATTATCAAGAGAAGATACATATTAATTCTCTCATATTGCAATATTGTTAAGTTGTGAATATTGTCGATTTAGAAAGCAAAAAATAATTTTTTTATGAATTGTGTTATTCATGAAATCAAATATTAAATAAATACATTGAATTTATGTAATAATGTTCACAACTTTTTCTTAAAAATAAACCCCCATCATACCACTATATAATTTATAGAATAATTCTGTAAATCTATAAGTTTAGCAGTCGTACAAAATTCACATGTACTTTGCATTAATAATTAGTTTATGAAGTTTGTACCTAAAAATTTAAAAAAATCCTAATTACAAAAGAACTAAAGTGACTTATAAATTTCACTATAAGCAAATAAAAATTAAAAAAAAAAATTATATCAATAGAATTTTTTGAAAATATATTGTTAAGTATAGTAACATTAATTAGATTCGTGTTTCTTTTACATACCATGCCTTTCACAGAAAGAAACATTATAAATCCCTTTAATCTATGGTGCACTTTTAAATCGAGAAAACTGCGTCTTCCATGCAATATTATTTTTCACTATGAAAGTCTTTTCGTTATACAGATGCACGCTTATGTGAACACAGGTTATTATTTATTTAATATTTCATCAAGGCAGGAAAAGAATGTTGCTCACCTAGCACGGTCGGAGTGACGGTCGTGGCAGGCACGGTTAGTCCCAGAAGGAACCGTAAAAGCGCAAAGCAGCCTATGTTGGGCGCCACAGATGTCACGCACCCGAAAAGGCACTCGCACAGCAGAAAGATGAAGAAGCTAAAGCGGCGGCCCTGCCTGCAAAAACAAACAGCGGGAGAAAAATAAATTAGCATTTTTCTGACTATCAGCTGCAACCATAGGTAGTCAAAACATTTTTATGCCTGTGTAAAAATATGTAAATTAGTTTGCTTAGAATAGAAAATTTTGTAATTAAAATAGATGAAACGATTAAACAGTGTTTCTAATGCAATGTATATTACTACAGGAGTATATTTAGCAATGTTTTTACAAAAAATAGTGAAATTATGAATTTTAATCCTAATCTTTATTACGGTTAAAATTTATGAAAAGGATTAAAATTTCAAAAAGATCATGAATAGGATTAAATTTCAAAAAAGAAATGATGAAATTGCAAGTTATGTACATTTTAAAAATATTCTTAAAATTCAAAATTTAAAAAATAGGAAATATTGCAATTAAAATAGATGGAAGGAATAACTAGTGTTTCTGATGCAGTGTATATCACTACAGTAGTATAGTTAGCAATGTTTTTAGAAAAAAATACTGATATTATGAATTTTAATCCTAATCTTTATTAGGATTAAAACTCATGAAAAGATTAAAATTTAAAAAAGATCACATGAATTGGATTAAATAACAAACAAGAAGCGATTAAATTGCAAGCTATGTAAATTTTACTCTTAATATTCAAAATTAATTTATTTAATCAAAAAAAAATTTGTTCACGAAAATATCAAAGAAAATCTTAATTTTAATGTTTAAAACTTTACCAAAAGAAATTTGTTTACTTTATTTAAATTTCTAAAATTCCTAACTTTCCTCCAAATTAATTATATTCAAGTAAATATATTTTTGATCAATTTTAAGTTATTTTTTCCTCATTTTAATGGGAAAATTGTTTTGAAAATTTATTTTCCTTTCCATCTTTAAGTTTTAAATTAAAATTAGAAAGTTGCTTTTATATCTATCTTAAAAGAAACAAAGTAGATTAAAAGCAAATATTTTTATAATTAAAAATATTTATTTTTAATCTATGCATAAACTTAGGTTTACATAAACTTAAATATATTCTTTTACATAAACTTAAAGGTATTTTACAATGTAATAATATTTTTATTATTAATAATATTATTACATAGTAAAATACTTTTATGTAAGAGATTATTTTTTTAAATTCTCTAAATATTTTATAAAAAATATTAAATTATATACAGTATGTTTGTAAGAAATAAGAATATCATAAAGTTTATATCGGTTTAATAATTTTATCAAAATAATAATAGTTACTCTTTATTTTAGTACAAATAACACAAATAGAGTTCATAGGAAAAATTATACCAGAACTAGTGAAAATATTGATTTGAATAAAAATATAACCAGAACTAGTGAAAATATTGATTTGAATAAAAATTTAGACTACGGTATGCAACAGTTATTAATGTATTTTGTCAGTATAAATTACTAAAATGAACGAACAAAAAAAGAAAAGATATAAAATTAATGAATACATTTAAAATTTGATTGTTGATTTTTCAAAAACTAAATCATAGTAAAATAAATCTAACATAAATGCAATTATTAATAAAGTCTACATCTGGGATAGAAAGTTAAAAGTTTAAAGAATTTTTTGTGGTAAATTAATATTTACGAATTACATACATAATGATTTACTGTAATTACTCTAAAACAAACATACTAATGAAACAAAATATTTATACAGCATAACATTATCAGTAAACTTTTACTCAAAAAAAAGTTTTTGTTCAATGTTTTGAATTTATGTCCGAAAATGTACTGTGTAAATAAAATAAATACTTTTTAATTTTAAGTAAGATTTATATTTATTTTAATGAAATATTGCATATAATAGTTTAACAAGTATAGGTGGAGCAAAATAACTGTATATGTCCAGCAAATACTTATATTGTTTTAATTCATAACATATCCCACTTCAATTTAGGTGGTTTTCTAATTTATGAGCTATGTAAATAATTTAATTTTAGTGATATAAATAATTTAAATTAAATTTAATAATAAATTCAAATTATCTAAAAACTAAAATAACTTATGACTTATATTTTTTCGGTGAAAATGGGCTTTAGGGTCCCCTACTTGGCTCGTTTTCAAATTTGCCGATGCAATAGCGAGAATTCTACTGCTTTTTCAAAGTGAAACTTAATTAACGACCAATGAAAAGGCTAAAACAAAAGAGTAGTTAATAAGCATGCGCGAAAAAGTGCATCAAATTCTCGAGTTAGCGAAATAGGGGACCTAAAGCACAATTTAACTTTTTCTTCGAAGTAATCAGCAAGATTTAAAACCTCATATGTTTTTTTATATATTGTTTAAATTCCCTACTTTGTAAAGAAATATACGATGCAGTTTTTCTATACATTTTTAAAATTATGTTTGTATGTTAATCAGACTTAACTTAAAGAAAAAATAATTTCTTTCTCCAAACTTACCGATAGCTGACATAAAAGTATAAAGGCAAGCTCAGAAATTCTCCAATGCCAAATAACACAAGAGCAAGTGTTGGCAACCAGTCTCTGTCACAAACTAAATCCCACTGAAAAAAAAAAGAATTAATAAATAGAATGCACTTCCAAAAAGCAAAGTTATTCAAGACAGTAAAACATTTTTGGAAGATAAAATGCTATAATAGTTTTCTTAATATAATCACTCTCTCGTATAAAAAACCTATTTACTAAAAATGCAGATATATTTTTAAAGAAAACCAATTACCCTTGCAAATAATTTATTTCAAAATCCTCTATATAAGAACCAGAATTTTTTTTGAAGTTGTTTTGAATCATTACCATCATTATTATTCATAAACGTTAAATATAGGTTTTTAAAATACGTGTAAGAAAATACGATATTCTATAAAGATCTATAAGAAAAAACATTAATGAGTGTTTTTACACAGTTATCAGAATAACATTCAAAAATACAAAAGAATATTCATTATTTTTAATAATATATTGAAAATAAGTTTTTTATAAATAGTGCTTTACTATTAACCGGAAACATAACCATAATTAGTCCATGTTTTTCTAAAATATTCCAATCGACCATGATCTTTTAGACCCATGATTTAAAATGGTAATTAATGTATATAAAATGAATATACATTATTTTTAATATTATAT
>JAPDSC010154043.1:100717-117634 GCA_026290005.1 Latrodectus geometricus
TAATTAATGTATATAAAATGAATATACATTATTTTTAATATTATATTAAAATAAGTTTTCTATAAAATGTGCTTTACTTTATATATTAATCAGAAACATAACTATAATTAATCCATGATTTTCTGAAACATTCCGATCGACCCATGATCCCATCTTTTAGATCCATGATTTAAAATGGCGATTACTGTATATAAAATGAATTCCAATGAGATTTTAAATCCTCATTTATTTGAATGTAAGATTTACGAATTAAACATTCAGTTATCCGACCGCATAACGTTGTTTTGAATTTTACAACAAATGAATGATATTTAAATTTAAAAGTAACACGCACACACACAAAATTTAAACATATTGAATCTCAATTTAATTATTTCTATATGCAAAACTATGTCTATTCATTGTTTGAATATTGTTCAGTCTCAATGCACTCAATGTATTCGTACAAAATTTGTAATTAACGTTCCATACCGTAACATCAAATTACTAACCTCAAATTACTAACCTTTTCTTTAATTTCGAAAAAGAAATCCAATAAAATGAATTCATGAACAATTATAAAATAATTGGAGGGATTCATTTGGAGTTTTAAAACTTGTTTTCATTTTGTATAGAAAAATAAATTATGCATGTTAAAAACACAGGGGTAATACTCAATATTTCAAATACAAAGTTTTTAAGTTTTTATTTTTAATGGGAAATATGTTTTTATAATATAAAATCTTGCAAGAAAAGTAATACATGTACTTTAAGTAACTATATACTCACTTCTAGTTAATTTAATTAGGAAATATAAAGTACAATCTAAAAAGTAATTACAAAATTCATGGTTAATTTTTTAAAAAGGAATTCATGTTTTAAATAAGCACATCAGGCAGAAATAAATATTCATTTAGAATATGTAACAAAAATATTAGATTTGTTTCTTTTTTTTATATCATCTGTTACTTATTTGTTCTTAATTATTTGTAACAGTTGGAAACACAATTAACGCAAAGAAATACAGAGTTACCTTCAAAAACTTCTAGTTTAAATGACGTTACATACTTAAGAAAAATAAGAAGAAATCCAATAAAATGAATTCATGAACAATTATAAAAATGTTTGAGGGATTAATTTGGAGTTTCAAAACATGTTTTCATTTTTGTTTAGAAAAATAAATTATGTAACTAAAATAAGAATAAGATAAGACTAAAATAAGAAAAATAAATTATGTATTAAATTGTGTAACTAAAAGAAGAAAAATAAATTATGTAACTAATTTGCATAATAAATTGTGTAATAAATTATGTAACTAAAATAAGAAAAATAAATTATGTAGCGAATTAAATAACTAAAATTTGGAATTTTTAATTTAATTGACTAGAAATTTTGTACTAATTTACTATTTAAAACTAATTACAAATCATTTCATGCGTTAGAAATTACATAATGAATGAAGATTTTATGATTAAGAAAAGTATTGTCTAATGAAGTGTGGGTGGAAAAGTTCAGATAAAATTTTATTTACAAAAATATTGTTAGTAATGCAATTTTAATAATTTTAATTAGAAATAAAATTTAAACTTCACATTGTTTGATTGTTATGAAATTAATGACAAATTGTCAAATTATTGTCAATTTGTAAGCAAAATTTAAATTGAATAACTAAAATTTCGAATTTTTAATTTAATTGACTTGAAATTTTGTACTAATTTACTATTTAAACTAATTACAAATCATTTCATGTATTAGAAATTATAAGATGAATGAAGATTTTATAATTAGACTATTTTTTAGTGTTATGAAAACAAAATATTAGAATTTGTCTATTAAAATAAAAATAATTAATTATTGTAACTATTAAATTTAGTCATTTTATTTCCAGGAAGCACGAAAATAATTAATGTTCAATAAAAGTTATTATACCTTGAAAATTTATTCAACACTTTTAATTAAGCGCAGAATTTTAAGTACTGAAAATATTAAATGGAAGTCCCTTAAAAATATCATTTTTTGAAAATCCACCAATTTTTATACTACATAAAAATTGTTGAAGTTTTAAAAATCAATGTCGTGACATTCTTCTCAATTTCGATAGAATAAACATCAAATAGACAGCTATCACATCAATATAAACACACTTTTCCTCGAAGTCGTCTTTTGCACGTGACTAGAAAATCATTTCATACCTTGCTTCTTTTTTTCCAAAAAGAATATAAAAATAAAGAAAAAATATTTCATCAACCAGATTTAGTATGTAATTTTATTTTGGGGTAGGATAGCTTTCGGAACCAAATCTACTTACTTTCATACAACGACCAAGAAATAAAAAAAACAGAAGCATATGAATTTCAGTTTCCTCAAAAATGTTCTTTTTAACAAATAGGACGAGTTGGATGAGTGTATTCATCACACTAAGCTATAGGGATTTTTTCTTTGTTAAAAAAAATACTAAGGAGTTTTATTTTTAGGTATCTCATATCTATATGTATTCTCTTCGATGTCGTAGGCGATAGGGCATAGGGGACTGAATTACTTCCCCTTGCAAAAAAATCATTTCCTTCCTATCACACTGAAGAAAGAAAATTCCTCTTTATATATTTCGAAGGAAGAGGAATTGATTTTCAATTTACCATTTCAACATCCTAGCGAAAAACTACTTATGACAAATCTATTTCAAAAACTGTCACGGAAGCCTTAAAGTAAAGGTGGGCTTACTCCTCTATACGAATCAAGGTATAAGATATAGCCATTTTTTTTTTTAGTCACGCATCACCTCTTCACTTCACTTCGCTCACCTGCAGTTGTCCCGCCTTTTTGGACATCCATTTTCTGCACTGCAAAATGGGTCGAGGATTCATTAAAATAGAAATATTAATAATGGAACGGTTGAGCTGGATGGTAGGATGGAGATTTTCGCACTGACAGTTCTTGACGCGAGATCTTTTCTTTTCTTCGCCATTTTCTTTTTTATTTCGGTAAGCGTTTGTTAAATTTTTAGACATATTCGATTTGAGAAGGACTTTATTATATTTTTGGGATTTCGAATTGAGACTTTATATCTGTCTTTGAGATAGACTGAAATGAGGAGGTTAAAGGATTTCTTTATCGTGTTTTTTGTTTTCAGTTTGTGTTTTTGAAGTTATTTACTGTAAACTTTCTTTTGTATTCTGAGAAGTGTAATATTTCTTATTCCTTTCACTAGATTTTGGAGTTTTTTTAAAAGTTTAGAGACAAATTGTCAGTTTTTCAATTAATTAAGTTGAATAAGAAAACTAAAATTGAGTAACGTAAATAAATAATTATAATCAGGTAAGAAATTCTATGAAAGAAACGAAAAATATAAGAAACAATGTCAAATATAGATCTATAAAGTTTTCTATCAGCATTAACTTATTCGTAAGATAAATAAATTTAACAAAATTATATTTTTTTACTTTACATACACAAAATTTTAAAATGAAGATTAATTTCATAAGTAATAAAATAAAATACAATATAATAATGTAACTAAAATATGATGAAACTGCTCAATACCTCTTATTAATGTTATAACATTTGATGACTTTGTTCCAAATTATGAAAATAAAGCATAGTAATTTTTTTGTTCACTTTTTGAATTAGTTAAAATAAAAGGTTTGATTATTTATTTCAGCCAAATATAATAGTTAGGAAAATGCATTATACGATTTCCTGTTTAAATATTCTTTCACACAAGCATATATTTTGGACCTCAAATTATTTAAAAATATTAAGTACAATTTTTCGATGCCTTGAGATTAGAATAAACATAATTATTTCCGTTCTAGTATTTTAAAGTGCTTAATATTTACTAAAAAAATTATATGACTCATATTACATGAATTTTCTTTTATTATTTGTAAGTCTTTTTATCATAAAAATTAATTTTCAATTATTAATATGATGAAGATAATTGAAAATAATGTTGTATTATCTCAATAAACTAATAAATACAACAGAATTCTTAAACGGTTCCATTTTATTTTAAAGTATCATTTTAATTTCATCCTTGTTAAATCAATAATGGAATAGGGTAAAATGTTATCCCTTTATTTCTTGGTGATTTATTTGATGACATGATAGGCGCAAAGATGTGAGTATAAAAATGACCAATACCATTACACAAAAGCCAATAAGAGACAGAAATTAGGATTTTCACAATTTTTATCATAAAACATGAGAGATTTAACTTAATCACACCTTTCGATAAGTTAATGTAACTTTGTTAATTTACAAATTTCATATTTTTCATAGAAAAATAACTTTGTAATTTACCAGGGTTACCAAGTTTGAAAACACAAAGGTTACCGGAAGTTAAACTTTATCGCAAATATTTTTTGCCAAACCATGTGGTACTCTTTCTTAAACTGATCCCAGGTATTGTTTTTAAAAGAAATAAGGAATGTGCAGTGGGTTTTAACATTCATATTCTTTTTAATATTATAAACATTTCTGATTGTTTCTATTCTTGTTTATAGTTAATTCCAAAGCATTTTAAAAAGAATAACAAAAGGTTAGAATGAATCAATTGCAAATTTTAATTTGAAATATCATTTTGGATTACTAAAGATATTTGTATTATTTGTGTAATGTAAATCAAAATTTTTATTATTACAGACACAAAAATATGAGCTATCTGGATGGGTTTGCAAATGAGATTGTTGATTAAACTAATATTATCGAAAAAAAAATTAAATAGCTTTTACAGTAATCCCTAATTAGCTGTAACAAATATTAATCCTATATGGGCATTATGACGACGTCTAATTTTTCGTCTTTTGTTCTTTAAGACTTAGTCAAAATATTTTAAGGATTCAAAGAAGATAGTATAACATTTAAAGTATTTATAAAAATACTTATAGTAGGCTGTGAATAAGAAAGAATTGACAATTTTTATAGCCTTTGTTTTCTTGAATACATTAAAATTGTAAAATTTTCACTATTTATGAACAACACCTCTTGAATTTCAGTCATGTTTTTTCATTATTACTAAGAATTTCTAAAACTAAAAAGATAAAATAAAAAATAAAAAGAACTTCGAAAGGACTTATTCGAATGAGGGAAAAGTTCGTTTAGAACGTTGCACTTTTTTTTAACATTGGCTATTTATGACAAAGAACGGTGTTATGAAAATTAGAAAAAATTGAGGTAAGCCAGCTCTTCATGTGACAATAAATTAATGGTGGAGACTTCAATACAAAAATCAAATTATAGAAAATTATATATGAAGCACATAATAGGAAAACATGTATTCGTACTCATTCGCACCCTTAACAAAATGATTACGTTAATACTTTTAAAATTATTTAATATATAGTAACGTATTAATTCATTGGAATAAATTGAGTAATTCTTAATTTATTCTAATGTTGAATTAAACTTTAAAAATAAATTATTAATGCAGCGTAAATTGAAAAAATAAAATATAATTTGCTATACCATTAAAAGTTCGTAATTTATAGTTTCATTGCACTTTTTGTTTTTTTAATTTTTTAAGACCTCATATTTTTCTAGCTGGTAAGCAGATTTTAACAGCAAATAACTAAATATTAGGGCACATTTTATTGATATAGAGAACATATATATTATTCGTAAATATAATCATGTAATATTTTATTCATAATAAGTACATTAAAATCAGAAACAGAAATTTCAAACTCAAGACTGTTGAATTATATATAAAAATTTTTAGTTGTATGATTTAAAATCAATTTTAAAGACTAAAATTTTATGCAAATTATATTATAATAATTTATTTTTGAATGATAACATGATTATTTTAAAATGTGCAGAAGTTATATTTTTTCTCGAATCTTCCTTCAGAGAAGAAGATATGAAATAAATAAAGTTTCTATTTTGGTTTTTTTATTTCTGAATTTTTTGTAGAAAAAATGCATGCACTTCCTATCCACTATATAACTGCTGACATGGTAGAAATTTAATTTAAGAAGGTCTAATTTATTCATTGTCCATGTAAAGTTGAAAATTCTATTTCATCTTAAAAGGATCTATTGCTAAAGTATCCTTTCAATGGAAAACCTTTTCTGCTGAAATACAGTTAAGAGCAAAGCCTCTTACAAGAACGAAACTAAAATGAATAAGTAAGGAGAGCAAAACGAAAACATTCTTTTCTGTTTAGTGATGCTAGGATGAATATGTAATGGGATTTCCATAGTAATATCTAAGCCCAAGTTTCAGAATTCCAAGACAACACGGTTATTCAAAATTCCATCTCAGTTTAGGTTAGCATTATGTCTTTCTTTTCATTTACATTCAATCGGTTTGCAGGATGCAGTTTATTTTTGAATATCCATCCCTAAAATGATTCGCGGATTTTCATAAATTGTAAATTCTTTATTGATCACGCAGACGGATATCTGTTTCAAGAAGTTAAAATATTTTATTGATCTTAAGTTTCTTTTAGGCATTACTAGGAATTGGAATGTCAATGCAAGCCGTTTTATAATACAGCTTTTTCATATGTTGTAACTCTCAAGAACGCTTGAATATTATATTCTTTGAAACAGAATTACCTAATTTGCAATGCAAATAGTTGAAGTTTATAGTTGTCTTGCATATAATCCAGCGAAAGTATTTCAAAACTACTTTACATAAAAATACCATTGTATTGTTTAATAGTTTACTAGATGGTTAAACCTAAGATATTTAAACAAAGATATTACCATAGCCGATAATATATATTAAAAATATTATAATTTCTGTGAATAGTATTTATTAAAAAAACAAATATCTGCATATGTATATAATGTGTTGCCTAGAGGTATAATATGAAATGTAGTAACACGATTCATAGAATTTATTATAAGCAGTGTAATACTGTAAATTTAAAGTGTGAATCGAAGGAAAATTATTGAAGAAGATGATCAAGATAATTTTAAAGCAAAAACTTACTCAAATTGGGAAAAATATGTATATATTCTACACATTCCTAAAAAAAAACATATTTTAAATTTGCATGTCTTGAATTTGTATGCCTTATATTATGAATAAAATAATTTTGAAAAATAAATTATATTCTTTAAAACATTATTCGAAATCAAGTTAAGACTTGAAAGCTTTTATAAAAGCAAAGAACTTATTCAGTAGTTATCAGACATGAAGAGACAGTGTATTTATGTGTTGATATCTATAAATTGTTAATAATTAATTTAAAAATTTACATTTTTATTGTTAACTAATAAAAATGAGTAACGTATTTTGTTTCATAAAAGCATTTTTAATTCAACAAAAGTTAATTTAAAATTTGCAATCGTTTTTATCAATTTTTAGAAAAATCAAGGCTACATTTGAACAATTGAGCTTCATGTGGCTTCAATTAAATCAGATTGCAAATTTACGCGTTTGAATGATTTTGAAAGAAAAATTGGCCACAGGAAGTATTATTACCATTATATTTGTTACATGGAAATATATATTTTTTTATTGTCATAATTTTTTAAAAAATATATATTTATTTAAATAACCACAATAAAAACTAATTAATCTAAGCAACGTACAATGAAACAATTAATCTACATGACAGCAGAAAAAAATGAGTGATTGTTGCAGAAAAAGAGCCAAAAATACTGAAAATGTTCTGTTGAAAAAATGCTGAGGTTATTTTAGTAAAATTGTGTCATTTTATTTTTAATAGGTAAAAATAAAGGGAAACAAAATTGAACAAAGATATAATTAATACATAAACTTGTAATTATTAAATATAAATACAATTTTATTCTAAATGTAGAGTTCTTCCTCCCAAATATAGATTTAAATAGTATAGCATGAATAAAATAGCAGCTAATATTTTCATATATCAATTCTATATTTATTGATGAAAGTAAGACAAGAAGCTGCACTTGAGGAAAACAAACTATCATATAACTTGTTTTATTTCAAGGTCTTACATATAATACAATTAATCTGATTTTGAATTTTCTAAAAGTTCATTCAAGTCGTCGGGCCCAGAATTGTAAAGAAAGAAAAGAAAAAAATATATAAAATGAACTTATCAAGAAAGTTAATAAACTTATAAAGCTAGTCTATTAGAAAATTAATCATTTTATTTAAACTAAATTTCTCAAATTATGTGAGCAAACATTGAAAATCATAATAAAATGCCAACGTGGCGAAAAAAGTTATAAATTTCATATTTTTCTCATTTTGACATTATTATTCATTTTATAATGTATGACTCTTTTGTATTAATTCAACCATTAACTTTAATACAAAATACCATATGATATGTATTTACACGCTGAAAGAGTTGGCTTTGAATTTTAGGTTAATAAAGTGAAAAATGATGAAAAGGCAAAATGATAGTCTTATGAATTTATTTTAAGTAGTAAATACTGATTATATGAATGAAATGTTTGAGGAAATGATAAAATTTTGTTTGATAAAGAAAATTAATCAAATTATAAATGCTATGAATTTTAAACTCCTTTGGAATCAATAAATGCAAAACATATTTTAAAGTATTCCTAGCTGAATCGCAAGAGCTAAATCAATCAGATTAAACAAGGGAAATCTATTCTACAAATCATTTTATACTGCCTCCATTAAATAAGTAATATATATGCCTACATTAAATAAGTAATAAAAAAAATTGGATTTCAGTAAAATTTTATAATCAACTTTTTGCCATTAGTTAATAAATAAACTTGAAAAACAGAATTCTCAATTAAAATTCGAAAAAAAATCACGTTAAAATAACAACTGTGATAATAGTTTTCAAAAAAAACTTATTTCCATTACACAAACTTGGTTATTCTATACCATTAAATAGTTTGTACAACAAAATAGCAGATAAAGTGAATTAGTTTCTTTTAATGAATATTAGCATTCATTAATAACATTTTATTAATGACAATGTATATATCAAAAATATCTCTGCGTACTAAGAATGCATATCTGTTAATATTTAATGAATATCGATAACTTTATGAAGTATATGAAAACATTCAAGAAAAACAGTGCGTTGGAAAAGAAAAATTAATTGGATAATGAATGATGAAACTAATTAATTAAATAAGGAAAAAAAAGAAAAGCGTATTATGTTTAACAAGCAGAGGTTAATATTTATTACAGATATATAGGTAAATGTGTCATTATATTCTAATTATTGAGGCACTTATTATAATATTTATCTTTATTTTGGAGATTAAAAAAAACTGTTTTTTGATGAAATATGTCTTGTATCTTACAATTTACTGTTAGTTTAATAATTTACTGGTGATATTATACAACGCCTGGTTTAATAATTAAGTACCCTAAAAGGAATCAAAATTATTAATGAGTACGTTTGTATGAATTATATATTTAGTTTAATTTATTTCAGCCATTAATACAGTTATAATAATTATTAAAATATCATTTTTGCATTCCTTATTTACATTTTCAATTATAAAACTACGAAACATCTCTTTGCTTAATCAAACCTGCTTTAAGTAAAAGACAACATAATTTAATTATAGAAATTAATTGCATCATTTTATTACCCAGAAATGTAGTCAAAATGTATGTAAGAAGCATAAATAAAAAAATATTGTTTTTGTTGAATTAAATAACGTATATTTTAAAGTTTGACTAGAAAAACAATTTAAAAAAAATGATAGTGATATTTCAAGCTAATATAATGGCTGATTTTTAAGGAACCTAGATTTTTATTACAAATTTTACAAATGTTTAGTTTTATAAAATTTTTGAAGATATTTTTTCTGCTGTATGAGATGCTATATCTACTTTATGAATATTCTTAAAATGTTTAATAAGAATCACTACTTCTTAAAAATTCACTAAACTAATTAAAAGCAATAGAAAAAAATATAAACGTTTGAATGATTTTAAGCATTAATTCCTTAAATTATACTTGCCTTTGTACAATAATTTTTCTAACCAAAATTATTTATTTAAAAGTGGTAGCAATTTTTTTAGTTTGTTCTGATCTATAAGTTTCAGGCATGTTTTATGTGACTGATATCGTGAAAAATGATTTGAGTTGAAGAACAAGTATATATTCTACTGTAAGAACAAGTATTTTGAGTAAGAACAAGTATTATGGTATATTAATTATTCCGTAAACGTAAATTTAAAGCAAAACAAAAAATATAATTGTTTTAATAATTTTAAGTTTTAATTTCTTAAATTTTACTTGTCTTTCTACACTTATTTTCAAAACAAAATGATTTATTTAAAAGAAGCAGCAATTTTTTAAAATTAGTTCCAAACTATAATTTTTTGCATATTTTATTTGGCTGATGAACCGATGAATATTTTGGGTTGAAGAACAATATTAATCATTCTATAAATGCATATAAAGTTGTGCCTCTCTAATTTTAATTTGTACTGTTGTATTATAAAACTTTCATAATTATCTGACGATTATCTTTTCTAAAATAAAACACATACATTAATCACACAAATATGCATTACTAATAAAAAAATTCGAAATATATAAACTTTTCTAAAGAAAAGAAATCGCTAGATTGCCTGTTTTTTCAATGCTATTAGCAACAAATATGTTTTTGCATAGCATATCTGAAACGGAGTAATAAAACGTGATATTTTTTACCAGTGATTTGTCGAATGTTTGCTTGAACTAAGAACTTATTATATAAACATACATTTCATGTTTCTGACTGTTCTCCCATTGGTTTAAATTACTATAACACGTGATAAAAAATTTAAGAATGTTATAAATCTAAAAAATAAAGTAACACACACATTATTCCTAATATGCTTGATAACGATTACCAATAAAGAAATGAGTTAGGACAATTAGCTCTTATGCAAAATCGTAAACATTAACGATTACTCAATTAACTATGAGTTTAAATGCAACAAAAAGAAAATTTCATCTTCATCTAAGAACTCATAAAATAAATACACCAATTAGAAAGAAAATGTAGCAATCGGTGAATAATGTTTGCATAAAAAAATATGCTTAAATACTCTAGAATAATCACCTCGAATAATTTATTTTGACTTAGATTTTGGAGCTATTATAATATGTTTAAATAAATTAAAAACCAATTAAATAATAAATATCTTTTTTGTTAAGGTGTAATATATTAATGAGAATTATAACTACATTTTTATATAATTTAATCTACATTTCAAAATTTCATAAATGTTATGTACAGTAATCCTTTTATTCTAAATTATATTAAGTGTTCTAATGTCTAACTATTAAACTAATAATTATGCTCATATTTTCTTATGAGATTCTAGAATGAGGTGAAGAAATAAATATTAATTAATTTTTTTGTCTTCTTATTATAGAATACCAGCCAGATTGGCAATACGGGGTGCGCTGCTCCACTCTTTTTCAACTGAACCATAATTTGGTGTGGAGTCCGACTTCCTTAGAGCACACATGCCATAGGTACCCCTTTATAGGGTAGGCTACAATTCATTCTCCATTCATACAAAGAAATGAAAAAGACAGAAAAGAGAGAAAGAGAAAGTACATCCATTCTCTAACCGGGATTTGAACTCAAGACCTCCCAATCCACACTAAGATATGCTACGACTAGACAGGGTATGGGACATAGATTTGTTAAATTACATTGATTTAATTTCAGATATACTTCTAAAACGAGAATAAAAATATTAAAATTATATTAATATAAAAATAACCATTTCCTTAATATATAATTTTAAATTTAAATAACAGGTTTTTTATCAGTTTATTAAAATAAAGTCATTTAAAGAGAAAAATATAGTAAACACACATGTAATTCAAATCAAGGCGAACTTTCTCTTCTAATGATAATAAATCTATTGTTATATATTGCCTTACGAAGTTCTCCCACTTTAATAAATCATTTGATAAAAGGATCTGAGGACAAGAGTACCACAGGCGATGATTTCCTTCTCAGTAGAGATATAAAGTTGTCCAGACGCTGTCCAGACATCACAAGTGTAAATCTTTTAAGTCAAGATTCTTTTCTTTTATAAAGAAAGTGCTTAAAGCAAAGATCTTTTTTAAAAGGTTTCTTCAGTTAAAAACTTCGTCCAATTGAAATGTTGAACCGCTGGGATGTCACGTGAAGGAAATTATCGACAGCTTTTTCTCAGCCTTTAAAGGGCTTTTCATGACAATAATTGAATGAAACGTAAATAGAAATGATTTTTTGAATAAAATAAGGGATTCAACAATTAGAGGCAAATTGAATCTCAATTTTAGTTTCTAATATTTATGTATTAATGTATATTTTTATATTAAATTAAACAGCTTAATAAGGAAGAAATAAATATCTATACTTCAACGTTTTATTTTTAGATGGAACACTTTAATTGACACTTTTGATAATAACATTACTTCAATAAATTGCAATTTCGCTATTAAATGTGAATTGAAAATTAATACTTTTCAAAAAATTATGTATGAAAATGTTTTAATTAATAATTATTTATAAAACGTAATGCATTTTAATTTTGTTTTGTAAAGTTCTTTTGTCAATTTACTTAAAATTTCATCCACATCATTTCATGTTTCCCATTCTTAATTTTAAAAACTTTGGATAGAAGTTGTTATTACTATTTTTTTTAAATATTCACTAAAAAAAAATCCCTGAAAATACTTGCACTACAAAAAATTTCATCCACACTAAAAAAAGTGGTATCGAATATTTTTTTAACATATTGATAATTTTCTAATAATTTCAACTGAAAATTCATTTCTTCAGATAAACATTTAAAAATATATTTTTTATAAACATTTTCTCCCATATTTCCTCTAATTAATCATTATTTAAAATTTTAATATATGTCATTAATTAATGAAGCTTCAACTCAATGAAAAATGAATAATCCTAATTAAGTTAAATTTTCCCTCAATTATTTATTGCATCTCTAGTATATCACTAAATGATATAAAACAATGATCTATTGATATCAAAAATTTTTTAATTTGTAGCTAACAATAAAAATTGATAAGAATTTATGAGCATTTATTAAAATTTTCTAAATATTTAATTATACAGTCAAGAAACTACTTCTCAAAGATTCTAAGACCTATTAAATATATCATTAAATTTAATATGCCAAGATAACAGTACTGCTAAAAATGGTTTTGAATAATGTCTTTTCACTTTTGCGAATGTAAAAAAACACTTTTCAATTGATATTTGCTGTAAGAGGAAAACACAGTCTGATATATTGAAGTTAAATTAATAATTAATTATAATGTTTTTAAGTTAAATTAAAAATTAATTATAATTATAAAATTATGTGGATAATTATAAAATGTTATTCATATGAATTAATAAATTTCTGCTCACCTGCAGTATATCATTTTGTTTAAAAAATCACTAAATATGCTTCATATTAAAAAAATTACTCTGAATTAATGTTAAAATTTGAAAATAACTATAATATAATTAAGGGAAATGTGATTTCTTCTGCAGAAATTTATTTTGGATTATTTATAAATAAATCTTTTCTGATGTTTTGAATAATTTGTGAATTCAAAAACTGTTTTTTTTATTATGAATAAATTTAAGAATTAAATTAAAATAAAAGGATTTTGAAAGAAAAGAAAAATCCTTTTATTTTAATTATTGAAAGAAAAGATAAAATTTAATAGAAGAGAAAAAATTTAAAACATATATTCCTGAAATTTACATAAATTTAAAAACTAAAAACATTGATTCATAAAAAATTGTAATCTATAATTAAGAATTCATTTTAAAAAAATAATCAGATTGTAAATCCAAATTCTGAAAATTTTTAAAGAAAAGTATAGTATAAAATTAGAACAAATCATGAAAATTGAGGTTTTGAAGTAAGAATTTTGATTTTTTTTCTAAATACAATTATTCATTAATTCATATTAGAATTCTTAAATATATTATACCGAAAGCTTATCTTTTAATAAAATATTTTTGCTGGATTAATAAGATAGTCATGAACAAATTATTAATAAAACTAATTTCATTGTTATTAATAAAACAATTGTGCACTGAATTTTATTTGGCATGCATAAAAAATGAAATTATAAAAGCCGAACAAAAAATAATTATACTTTTTACCCTTAAAAAAGATTGTGTTACTTTATTTCATTTTTACTTGGTTCATTTACTACGTTTTTTAAATAATAACAATTACTATGTTTCTAGCAATTGAAGAAGACGTGTTCTTAAGAATTTACACAATTACATTTCTGTTAGATATAATAGTCTCAATTTCAAAAATCTATTGAATTCAACACTATAATTAAATGATTTAGCAATCAGCTACAGCAAGAATGGATGACAATGGCTCATATACATTACTATAAGAACATGACATTTGTGCAGAAATAGGCTTTGTGTATAAACACAAAAAATGTAAAAGAAAAAAAATTATCATTATAAATAATTATGAAATTACATAGATAGAGAGGGAAAAGGCAAAATGCTTAAGACACACAGCTTTTATCACCACATTCTTTTTAGCTTACTTCCTCTCTATAAACAACTTTAAAAAAAATGCGAACTGATTTTAAAAAAGTGAAAAATTGCTAAAAAATTCATTAATACATTTTTTTGTTAGCAAAGAATCAATTTCTTCTAAATAATATTTAACGAGCAAAATTAAATTCACGTCTAAGAAAGAGTTTTTTATTAAAACTTGAATATCGGAATCTTTTATGAAGAAAAAGAATTTAATAGCTTTTAAGAGCTTTGAATTAAAAAAAATACATAAAAGAACAGATGTTGCTGGAAGAAATTAATCCAATTCCCAAAGAACTTTTTTTACTATTTTTAGAAGACCAAATTACCGATAATACACATTAGGCTTCAGACACATTAAGTCTAGTTAACTTCTAAATTATTGATTCTGTCTGGCCGAAAAGTTTCAAAGGAAGCAGAAATTATGACAGATTCTTGTAGTTCTAACAATAAAGTAGAGTTCTGCATTTTCTTTATTTTCTTCTGATCATGAATAAAAAAGACCGTTCTATATACCAAAAAAGAAAAACAGAAATGAAATGCATGCACTTTGAATTTATTATGAATTATTTAATACCCTTAACATTTGCAAGATTAAATGTAACATTCTAAACAGGTCATTGGTTTTATGAAAAACATTCATTCAACTAGAATACTTTTATCAACAATTATAACGATCGAACAATTTTTATAAACCGTGAAATTGGTTTTTGTGATCCTTAATAAAATCTTATCATGGAAAAGGACCATTTTATGATGATATATACTATATTCCATCCATTTATGCTTTGAGAAATTTAGATAAAACTAAAAAATTTAAAAGGAATAGCATAAAAGTAGACTTAAGTTGTTTTAAGTGATTTAATATAAAAGCATTCAAAGGAAATTTATGAGGAAATAGTATCAAAGCTCCAATAAAATTATTTTATCATATGCTAGTTATAAACTACCCTTTTAAATAACGTATAATAAAGGTTTTATACTAGGAATCTTTTGAAATCCTCATTTGATTACTGTTTAAGTATGTTACATATATGTGTTTTGAATATAAAATGTAATGTTTGAGATTAAAGATGTATTTGGATTTACGACTAACACTTAAGAGTCAATTATTTAAAAAAAAACTTTTCATTATGTTTGGTTAAGTGCTCATTAATGATTGAATGTATGCGAAAAATCTATTAAAGTAGACTTTTTTTTAATATATTTTCATGTTTTTGATTGATAACAAATAATAAATATTCAAATGTTTTAAGTTATTCTAATCTGAACATTAAATTTGGGCTAATGTTATGCAAATAAGCTAAAGTACGCCACTCAACGTGTCTAGTGTTTAGCGTAACTGACTACGGATGGGGGAGGACCTGGGTTCCAATCCCGGCTCAGGCATTGATGTACTTTTTCTCTCTCTCTGTGTTTCTTGTCCTTTCCTTAGATGATAGATGAATGTGACCCACCCTATAAATGGGTTTGTGGTGGTGTGGCGTGGGTGATGCTACTCGTAACTACGTGACTTGTTTCCCAGGTGCCCACAGGGTAACGATAAAATGAGTAGCAATTCCCGGCCTTGTTGCGGCAAATGGGCTAATATACTTACTTGCTCAAGGGTGCCCACCATTAGAAATTAAAAAAAAAAACATTAAATTGTTGCTATTGTTTTCTGATAGTAATATTATCGGAAATCATTGAAGTAAATTTCTATAAATATATAAAAAATTGATATTAAGTTTGTGAAGTTATATGAAATATTTTAATAGGTTATCAGTTATGAATAATTAAAGTATATATGAATATAAATTATATTTACATGCATATATGATTATGTGTGTCTGATAAATTTGCATACCAAATAAATCAGTTTCAGAACTATACAATGTTTTACTTATAGATTAAAAAATCATTCATTATGTATACATTTCCTTGATGAAATTTGTTTTAAGTGAATATAACTTTTGACTTTATACTGCAATGTTACAAATGAAATTGCAATACTTTGAAAATTATGATTATTTAAGATAAATTAAAATATATTCATTTGTGAAGAAAATTTAGCATCGCATGAACCACCCAGTAGTAATTTAACGAATTTAAAATAAAATATATATAAGAGCTGTGAGATTAAAACAAATGATTATTATGATGGATTATAAATGAAATAATTTAAGATTGACACATATGTTTAAATAATTTATTTAATAAATTTGAAATTTATAATATATTTTTATACTCCATTAAGAGAGCGAAGTTATTATTAATTATTTATTAAAAGAGCCATTAAGAGTGATAACAAATTCCTTGAAATGGATTATTAGCATATTCCGTTTAATGGCTTTTGCTCACTATCATTTATTTTCTATTACTTTTGTGCAAAATGATTTTGTTGGCACAGATTTTATGCTAAATTATGCATTATAGATAACTAGTAACAAACAATAAATGAAAAATATTTTTTTATATGATGACTTTAAGAAGACTT
>JAPDSC010154043.1:122634-134293 GCA_026290005.1 Latrodectus geometricus
ACTAATTCTCAAACAAGCTTGATAGAACATAGATCAAATATGATGGTAACTTCATTTTATTTTGATAGTTTTCAGCCAATGATAAGTATAAGTATATGATGTCTAAAAATTACTATGCCTTAAGAGAAAAGTATTAACTATAGTTCTGATTGTAGTTCTTCATGTATGAGTAGTTTTTGCAGTAAAATGGCATTGCTTTTTTCTCATATTTTCTTGCTTTTTTAAAACGTACATTACATTTGCTGTAATTTAGGAATATGTTGATATTTCTGTAACTGAATTACTTTCCCTTGAATTGTATCCAATATCTATAACTTATTTGATTGTTACATTGAAAGCGGAAAAAAAGTTTATTAAACTTATAATTACATGTCACCAAACCTGTCTAGTGGTCATCGTTACTGACTTACGGATTGGGAGGACCTGGGTTCGTTCCCCCCTTGGGTATGAATGTACTTTCTCTCTCTCTGTGTTTTTTGTCCTTTTCTTAGATGATTTGAATTTAAATTTACAAAATTAAATTTGAAATGACTGTTTGAATTTAAGCAGAAATAAAAGATTTTGAAAATTTATACGAGTACATTAATTCTATATATCTATATATATATATATATAAGTAAGAAATCCATTATTTTTACGTAAACTTTTTGTTTGATAAATACCTCACGAGATAGCTATCACTACAGACGTCAACCGAAAAATTAATGGATTATTTTTTCCCCAACCTAATATATATATATATATATATATATAGATAGATAGATAGATAGATAGATATAGATATATATTAATATTCGAATTTATTGTATTCTTCACCATCTACGAATAATTCAAGGATATGAATTTTACAATGAGAAATTCATAATTTAATCTATGAATCGAAAATGTGTAGATAAAATTTATGTTTAGATTTATTTAATTTTGAGGTAAACACATGACATTATTGCAAACTGAAAATATTTTCTATTAACAAAATATCTTAGAATATAAGAGCCTAAAACACTAAAGCTTTATTGATAGTATAATCAAAAGATTTCAAAATTTAAACATATCAACAAAAACTGACAATATAAAACAAGGATATAACAAGAAATATTTTACACAATGTTTTCAGAATGTATGTACATACAAAGTTTAATTTATTTGCTAAAATGTGAATATCTTTGTTTTCATAAATTTTACTTTTTTTTTTTTTTGCTGAATCACTAAAACAAGAAGGACTTTTCAGTGTTGCCGTCGGCAGTTTGTGAATTTATTTTCTAAATTAAATTCCATTTTTGAAGCTTTCAACAGGAAATATCTTTTGTTTTTGTGATCTTAACTTTCTTCTCGCCAGAAGGATTTTGAAGGAGAAATTTAAATGCAAATGTACCGTATCTTCAATAAATTTACCAGAAAAATAGATTATTCATGTTTTTATTAAAATCTATTTTACAATAAACGCTCTTTTTTATGTAAACGACGATAAGACAGAGTATCTGTTAATAACATTGAAAGTGGTAAATAGATTTGTGGTACACAAAAATGAGATTTTTCGTATCTTACGATGATGTATATTTGTAAGAAATATTGCATTTTCAAGGTTGTTGTTTCCAATTTTCAATAATAAATTCTTGATCTTGAGTGTAATTGTACACAGTCAAAATAATTGTAATATTTCTGGGACTTGTTTTTTATTTTTATAGTGATTTTCAATATTTATTTTTAGAATATATATAAAGTAGACATTTTATTTTTATTTTCTCAAAACTATTTTGTGGTGTCTCACAATATTCAAAGTATAGCTTAAAATCATATTAAATTTGAATTACATAACATTTAATCCATTTAGAATGAAAGGTTTCCCTTAAATTTTGTTTTATATCTCAATTTTAGAAGGAGTGAAAATCAATTATTTATCTTAAGATTGAAAAGTAAAATTTGAAATTGAAAAAAAACTTAGGAATCATTTGAAATAAATAAACTCTTTCTCTCTACCTTAGCCTTAATGTTTTAAATGCAAGTGAAAACTACATTTCTAATACAAACAAGATAAATCTGAAATTAAATTAAGGTTTTGTCACAAGAGAATAATTTCTAAATATTGGGCACGAAATTTCTTCCTATTATTAAGACAAAATTTAAATTTATTTCATTTATAAAGTATTTAAAACTTTTTAGTATAAGAGTATTAAGATAAAGTATTGAACTGTAATTTTTTATTTCTTAATAATTATATGGTACGATAATTTTAATTGTTTTCCCTATAACTTCAAGCTACAATATTTTTATCAATTTTTTTTCCAAACAAATAAAATTTATTTTCACGTAATCTTAAAATACATTACTTCAATTTAAATGAAAGATTTGAAATTTAAAAATTTTAAAAATTATAATAATTTATAAATTAAAAATTTAAAAATTTTACTTCAGTGTATGTGCTATATATAATTTGGTGTATATTTAATAAAATATATCAGATTGGAAATATCAGAAGTAAATCATAACTTTAAGTACTATATGTATGTTTTTATAAAGTTATTTTTGTGAGACAACTCTAGTATCTTGACAATTGCTAATATACATAAATTTACATTACATTTTGCAATTTTTTATATCAATGTATTTTTGCATGGAAAGTACTTTATTCCATATAGATTAATTGTAATATTTCAAGAAAAATTTGAAAATTTTTCTTCAAATGTATTAAGAGTCAAATATATATAATTTAAAATTTGTTTTATGATATCAACTAACATATATATTTTGCAACATTAACAACATTGCTAATAATAAAAATGTTTATATTGCAATTAATATGAGTTTTCGTTATAATTAATATGATAATATATATTAATTATTTTTAAATTCATTTTAAAGTAAATATAAAATGTACTAAGAAAATTTAACTTATTGTATTTGTTAGTAATCGAAATACATTGTTAAATATGGAATTTAAGAAGGCAGTTGCCATCCACTCTGTCTGTGCTAGGCGTGCCTAACTGCGGATAGGGAAGTCGTGGGTTTGAACCCTGGTTCTGGCATGGATGTACTTTCTCTCTTTCCTTTTTTGTTCTTCTTTGTATGAAGGAAGTACAAATGGTTGGTTACCCTATAAACGAGTACCTGTGGCCTGTGTGTGCTGAGGAAATCGGACTCCTTACAAAATTACAGTTCAACTTAAAAATGTAAAGGCAGTGCACTCCATATTGACCGCTTAGCTAGCACTCAACAAAAAAAAAATCAATTTTTATCATTGTTTTTATAACATGATTTGTTATCAAATCTTTACCACTGAATTCTTGGAAGTTATCTGCGGTTTCCATATTTTTTCTTTTGAAATACAACTTCTGTTTATAGTAATTGATCTTGTGGGGTAACAAACTTTGATTTTAAAATGCTTTATTTCCTTTTAATATTGATATACAATCTCATATGCAGAATAAAATTAAGAGAAAAGCTAGTATAAAGATACTTAAGAAATACAATTAAAGTATTCCATTTATGATCTATCGTGATGTCTAATATCACTTAATTATTTCTAAAACTGTGTGCTTCTAATTTGCCTTAATATATTTGAATAATGATGAAAGAAATGAATTATTTATAACTTGCTATATTTTAATTGTTAAAGTTTTTTCTTATACAGATTTAATGAGTAGCTTATTTAGATATGATTCGAAAAAAATCCTTTGTTAAACACAGCATGTGAAGATATACACTGAAATAATTGCTTTAAACAACTGGAGCAAAAATTCATATAATAATAAGAGCTGACTTTATGTGAAGGTATAAAGAACGTATCGCTATTCAAGCCTTCGATATTTATGAAAGATAGCCTGCTCTTTTACTGCAGATGCCAGAATAAATGTATTTTGCCGCACCCGAGAAGCCAACGAACCAAAATGAGATATGTATATTTTCTATCCCATCAGGGCTTATATATTCCAGCCTGTGCATTCAGCAGTCCCATAAACGTATCTCACGTAGTCTGTTGCCGCAATCTGGAGAGAATCTATTGAGGTTTACGATTGAAGACGTCTAAGTATGTGACGTTGGGAAAGGCGCCAAAAAATATAGATATTTCTGATAGCAGAAGTAAAATAATGTATACGAAATATCAAATTTTGGTAAAAGATAGAAAGTGAAATATTCACCGACTCGATAGGTAGAATTTGAATTTTTTTTTTTTTCCTCCGAAATATGGGTTGGTAGTTGACAATAGCTATCCGTATTTCGAATCAGAATGTTACTGTTATGGGGACGACAAAGGTATTTGGATAGCGGAATAGGATTCCGTCCTTTTTTCAAATACGAATTTGGTAGCAATTGAAGCTTCATATGGAAATGCAAGTGAATCTACTGCTCATATGTGGCTTTGGAAAAGTGTGTAAAAGAAATTGTTCTATTGTTGTATTTGAAAAAGTTGAGTTGCTTTACTTTTGGAAATTTAGAAATATTTATAACGGCAAACTTCATCAATCATTTACATCGTTAAAGCTGTTATCGCAAATATTTAATACAAATGTGTTGAAAAATTTATATACAGAAATAAGATATTTTTTTGCTATACTCATGTGTTTAAGTGTATAATTTAAGTATACATTTAAATTATATACTTAAACACATGAAGTATGTAGTTTAAGAATAAATTGAGTATATAATAATTTAAGTATATATACTTTTCAGTGCATAAGGGAATTTCATCGTTTCTATATCTAAACATTTTATTTTTTTAAATTAGATAGAATTATATTAAAAAAACTCAAATAACAGAAGTTCTGGTAAAACCATTTTATTAAAATTAAAGAGTTATTTAATAACATTTATAATAAATATTTAATATTTTTTCTTATAATAATTTATATACAAAAATAAGATATTGTTTTTGTTATATTCATGTGTTTAAGTATATAATTTAAATATGTATTTAAATTATATACTTAATCACACGAAGTATATAATTTAAGTATAATTTGAGCATATAATTTTAGTATATATAGTTTTCAGTGCATATGGGAATTTCATCATTTCTATATCTAAACATTTTAATTTTTTTGAATTGATAGAATTAGATTAAAAAATTAAAATAATTGTTTCCATTGGAACCATATTAAAATTAAGAAGAGTTATTTAATAACATTTATAATAAATATTTAATATTTTTTCTTACTTTATATAATTTACCAGTGCCAAATCATATCAGGAATAAACTATTAAGGTTTTCTTTTATATTACTATTGTATTGTTTCACGAAATGTTTCGTAAAATAAAATAAAATATATAAATTATTATGTATATCAAATGAGAACAATTTAATTATCTAAAAGTCTTGGATAAAATTTATTAATGATTTTCTTTATAATTGTGTAGTGTTGTGTTTACTGTTACGCGCAAGCAAATGTACAGATAAAATTAAGCATAATAGAAAATTCAATTTTGTATAAATTATATGAAGAATAAACAAATATTCTAGAAAGGAAAATAAATAAAGTAATCTAGACACTATACACTAATGATATATTTTATAATATTTACGGGTCTAGCACATATATAATTTATCTTGAATTACAGTATTTAAAATTTTTGCAAGATTAATTTTTTTTCATATTCTCTAGATCGAGTTCAATAAATATTTTCCAACTTATTTTGTGGATTAAATTTATATCCTTGATAATATTTCAATTTTTTTTCCATAGCAAAGCTAGTCGATTTCTCAGATATAAATTTAATTATAAAATTAACAACCACATAGCAAATATATAAGAAAAATTCTCTGCGAATGATAACTAATCTTAAATATGTGAAAAATTTAGTCTTATACCGTTAGAGGAAATGTTTATATTAGGAATTTTAAAGACGATTCTTCACAAAAATATTTTAAAATGGTTACATGCCAAAAAATTTGTTTTTTTAAACTTTTATAAAGCTCAGTCACACAAAATTTTTATTTAACATTTCTTGTAAAAGAAAATTTCAACTTCTAATGTAAATGTTTCCAATAAAATCAAATGGCAAAAGAGCAGGGAATCATAAAATAAGTATGTATATTTATGTACATATTAAAAATGAGCAGAATATTTATGTACCTCATTACTATTAATGCCTCTTCTTTAATCTCTCTACACATTAATCCAAATAATTTTATATTGATTTAAAAAGATATAATAATAAGAATATATTTTATTGTTAGCTTACCATAAAATATATTCAACGAATTATTCAATACTTTATTTCATTAGTTTTTAAATTGTTTTTTTTCTTATTATAATTTATTCTGTTATACATATTCCGTTCTATTACATTAATGTTTGAAATCTTGCAATTATATTTGTGAAATAGATACGCATTGTAATGTAACTATATATCGTATTAAGCAAAAACGTGTCTACTGGATATTAGTCTTACTGACAAGTAATAGAGCCCCGGGCTTCAGCCACAAAGATAAACTGACTGATATAGCAATTTATTATGAAAATATATATTTGCGGGTTAATATTAAGTAAATCTTTTATTTGAAAGTTAATAATACCTCTTTTTTCAGAAGTTTGTAACCAATCATAATTGAAATCCTCTTCAAATACAAGTGGATTCCTCACTAATCTGTGAAAAATATTCATTTTTTAAAATTAAAATTTGTATTTTGTTATTAAGTTTTTGACAGAAAAATTACATTGACGTCTTGCATTTTTCTTTGATTTCATAACCACTCAATGCATTAACATTGTTGTTACTTATCTTCGATAGTCTAACAGTGTCAGACCAAGTCCATTAACCCGTTGACAAGTAAAAAGTCAAAAACAAGGAGGGAATAAGAGTAAATTTCCTCTCCCAAAGAGAGCCCAATGGTCAGCGGAAGCCTGTTAGTGTTGGTATTTTAGATAAAGGATTTTACAACCCAAGAATAAGTAAGACATTTTAACTAACCAATGGCAAGGTGCGAGGAACAAGTATTGGCTTTTCTGTCTCATGGAAGAACCAATGATTGTCCAGGCTTAGTAGCCCTACACCAATCGTGAATGGGGAGAACTAGCCAATTCCTCCAATTAATGCATTTTGTCTGAGTGATTAATACTAAACGTAACAGTTGAATAAATCTGCCAACAGAAAAGCTTCTTCATACTAAATCTAGAAAAGTTTATTTGATCAAAAAATGTTGCCAATTAAAAATTTAAATTGATAATAAAAGTACACACAAAGTTGGTATAATTCTTAGAAATTAGGGTGTATTTATTAATAAGAACTTTATTTAGTAAATAAAAACATATAAGCAGTTCTAAGCAACTAGTGACAGTATTTAATTTATTCAGAACAATATTTGTTTAATATATTTAATAAAACAATGACTTTATTTATATATTTTAACATAAAACAAAATATTTTGTTTTTTTAGAAAAAATTCTAATTTTATTTTCAATACAGCAGTTTTTAACAATGTGATAAGAGTCTTTTAGATTATATCCAGAAATACTAACATAATTTTAATCTCGTTAATTATCTTTCCAAACTTTAATCTCATTAATTGTTCACAGTTTTATTAAAAATAAAACAAGTAAACTTGCAATTTTTTTCAGATTTTTTTTAATTGCAATTGCACAGTATCTTTGCTTACAAATCAATTTCGTTTTCCTACTTGAACTCGTAATATTATTTTGACACAAAAATAAAATCAGATTTAAGATCTCAAATATACCATAGTTTGTTTTCGGTTAAATTGAGCCGGTTTAGATTGTACCTCACACAGGAGCTATGGGAAATAATTTCAGAATCTACAAAATTTTTATTACACCATAAAAGTTTTTATTGCTTTTCATTTCCCAAATCCCGTGTATCCCGGAAAATTATATAGCCTTATCTTCATTTATAAAATTTCAGCTTTTATAGGTAGTGTTTATTTTTTATTCTTCTTTCAATGCGAAACACGTGGAAAATCATTATTTATTAATATTAATATGAAGCATATTGTAGTTTGATATTTTTCTACAAAACTTCTAAGTTAGTTTGGTATAGAAAACATCAAACTATAAGTTTGTTTGCATAAATATAAAAGATAAATATCAAAATGAATATCAGAATCGAAATGTAACCCATAAAATTATTTTGATTTTAATGGATATTTTTTTTCAAAAATGATTTATAGAATTTATAAACAAGTCAATTTTTCATAGTATTTATATTATCTTATTGCAATCAGTGTATTCTTATTTATATAGGTATGGGTAAACATCAGATAAAAATTTATTTATTTTGAATGTAACAATACAAATTAATTTTTACAGAAAGTGTGAAAAGATTTAAATAACTTTGTAAACATAATAAGCTTTGTTTACATTACTATAAATAATGTTATTCAATTAAATAAATCAATAATAGATGAATTGGTATTTTGAGACCATACTTAAATGTGAAATATTTATAATTAAAATTTTATTTTATTTAAGTAAATAATAATATATCAATTTTACATTTCAAATCAATTTCAATACATTATGCTTCTTATATTATACTACAATAAATTTAAATGTGATTATAATAAACTTATATCAATCAACAATTTTCATCCACAAGAAATAATTATATAAATTATATGCTGAAGAAATGAATTAGCATTTGAAATCATTATTTTAAAAATAAATGCAAATTAAGAAACTATCTTGATATTTTTAATACTTTTTAATAAGCAATATTCAGTTTTAAAATGTTAAATGTTTTAAAATTTTATAATTAAATTAATTCTTTGTATGGAAAAATCCCATATTTTGTAGCAAATTAATAGTTTATTATGAAACGAAGAAAGAACTCTATATATCCATATGCATATTCCTGGACGTGATAAACTCCTTTATTAACGAACGCTAACGTAATATTAAGCGATATATCCATAATAACATTGTGATATGTGCATTTGATTCAACATGACAAATTCAGTTCATTCAATTTAGCATATATATCCTGAAAGGTTATTCGACTATATAGGAACCTGCTCCACCCAACAATTGCAGAATTGCTGCAGATGTTCGATCTTTTGCTCAAATAGATATTTCAATTATATCTCCTTATGTGGTTCAAAGGTCTTAGATTTGGTGATCTCTGTTGAGAAATACCTTCTAGCTCTATGAAGGTTGAATGGCTGGATGAACTCAGAAATGGATAATCTATTCATCAAGAACTAACTGAACACAGAAAATTTACGCCATCTGACCGATATTCGTGCCTAAAGCATTTAATCAAACGAAACACATTAATGCTTTGCAAATAATACTAAATGATTTATTTTTTATATTAAATCTTATTCTCTGAAGCTAATTGTTTCCTAAACACTAGAAAAAGCTTTTCATGCTATTTAATGAATTTCTTCAAATATATGTATATCTATATATGTATAACACAAAACACAAACATGTATAAATATCTTAATTAATAGTTAATAAGTAAAAATTTTTTTGATCAGTAAAGTAGAAAACATAGTTAAATATTGAACTTACTTTTTGAAAATGAAATTACAATTGAACTACAGGCATAATAATGTAATTTATAAATATTCTTAAACACACATCTGTGAATAATTATGAATTGCAATTTGAAATATTGTAATAATGAGTTCTTTTGTTACTAAAGCAAACAGAAATCCTCTTTCTGTATTCAGTTCTTCATTGAATTGTATTTTGAAACTCCTCTTTCTTAAAATTAAGATTTTAAAGCTTAAAATTTGATTATGAAGTAAAAAAGCTTTTTCATACTGCTTTAAAAGCTTGTTAAATCATTGGTGAATTATTATTGGTAAATTTAAAATGCATGTTAACTACTATATCAATCAAATATGAATGAATTACCGACACAAAACAACTAAACAATTATATCATACAAAGTTTCAATACATTCTGCTATGAAAATAATACATTTTTCAATTTTCAATTTTTAAATTTACAATGTAAATACACTCCATTTTTGATAATAATAAAAGTAAATAAATAAAATAAAATAAAACCAATTTTCTACGCAAACTTTCAAAAGCATAGGATCTTAATTATATAACTATAATAATGAATCTGATTAAAAATATAATGCATCTGATTTTTACTACAATGTATTTGCTAAAATATGATTTTCATTCTAAAATAATTTAATGTTTTTGCAGTTACTTTTTAACTTAAAAAAATGAAGTGTAAACAGAAAAATATCAAAATTGATTACATAATGATCACATGAGTAAGATAGTAATCTTTAATATGAAATGTAAGTTTGATTTCACCTTGTATTGCTAAATATTATATTCACATTGGGCTTGTGCCTTCTTTCTTAAAACCTATCAATGTAAATGCTTGGGTTTTTTTCAAGTTTTATACATAGTTACATTATTTTTATTGCTAAAATATCTTCCCATAAACAAAATATTATTGGACTTAAATAAAAATTTTACAAATGCTTCTAAAAGTTAAATTACCTTTAAGTGGTATATAATACAATCTATTTTTCAAGTTTTCTACATAGTCACATTATTTTTATTGCTAAAATATCTTCCCAGAAACAAAATATTATAGGAGTTAAATAAAAATTTTACAAATGCTTCTAAACTTTAAATTACCACTAAGTGGTATATAATACAATCTAAAAATAAATTAAAATATGAAAAAAAATTTTGATATTTTAAAACCTTAAAACAGAGATTTTTGACTGAAATATCACCTCAATTCAAATTACAAAAAGCTTTATTTGTTAATCTTTTTAGCTATCGTTTAAAATCCTTCTTAAGTGAAAGAATCATTTAAAAATAATAAATAAAAGACAAAACAAAAACTATAAATAGAAATAAAATTTAAGTGAATCATCAAAACATTTGTTGTCACAAAAAATTAATAACATTAAAATAATTACTTTGTTATTAATTGATATTTACTTTGTATGAAAATAAAATTGTGAAAATAACAATACAAAATAGTTTCATTTAATTATATTAGTTTATGATATGAAAAAATGTGCATAAATCCAAAACATTAAATTTTTCTCATGAAATTTCACTAGTATGAGTAAAATTTTTATTTTACGTATAAAAATGATATAAAACAATATTTTATTATTAAACCGTAGTAGAAAAAATTTTAAAAATTAATTTACATTTCAGTACATCAAAAGGAAATTTAATTAAAAATTGTTTATTTTGTACATTTATTTCATGTTTCTCAAAACTGCAAAAATAACCTTTAATATCAATTTCTCAGTTTTTTTTCAATTAAATAATGTAAGATGATGCACTTCTAGTAAATAACAATAATAGTGAAAAAAGAAAAATAAACATTGAATTTCAAGCAAGAATAAATTTTTACTTCTCCTTTATTCTTTGAATGGAAAAAAGAAATTGACTTTTTATTCTTTACGAATGTAGAAAATAATCGTGAAAAATATTAGAATACCAAATGCATTCCTTTAAAAGAAATTAGCATATGAATCACTAAAATAATTTAGAAATATGGTAAAAATAAAAATTAGTTCTACGAGTGGTTGCCACCGAAAAATAATGTACGAAGGAAATAAGGTAGCAAGTATTCTAATGTTTACTCTTCTTTAATTTTGTGATATTCCTTAAAAATATTTTGTTTAAAATAAAACGCTTTTTCTAAAAGATGCCATTCATCAAAATAATATAATAGTTATCTTTACCTAAACTTGAAATAAAATATAT
>JAPDSC010154044.1:0-17903 GCA_026290005.1 Latrodectus geometricus
TTTCTAATGATTATTTTTTGTTAATTCTTTATGTATATTAAATTATTGATAATTTCTACACAGATATTACAACAAAAAAGAATTCAATTTAAACTATATTGAGAAAGCTATTTTTCTTCAATAAACTTCTTCAAATAAATTTAAAACAATTTTCTCAAAAACACAAATAGCAATAACATTTGTTTCTATAAAAATGAACAGTTTAATTTAGGTTGAAAGAAATTTCTGCTTAAATATTTTGACGAATAAAATAAATTTCAAGCAATATTATTTATGTTAGTTAAAGCGTTATTTAATAAAGCATCTCTGACAAATGGTTCTACTTGAATTTATCGTTCTTCAATATTAAGAATAGAACTGTGAAATGCAAGTAAATCAATAAATACGGCTTTATTAATACAAAATTCACTGCAAAATGATAACATTGTTATAAATTATGTAAAAAAAAACTAAAAAGAATAGTACTTCTTAAGTATTAGATGTCAAATTCCTCATTAGTACTTTTAACGTATATAAGATTTCTGTATCTGCATAACAGGATTACAGAGTTTAATTATGACTTTCGTGAAATCTTTAACTATGAAATATAATTTATTTGTCTCTGTAGAGTAATTTCTAAGTCTCTATGAAACCTGTGATGGAAAAATCAGAACTTATGTGATGGTCACCTTTTTAAGTAAAATTTTTTTAATTGGATTCAGGATGATTAAAAATATAAAACACTTCATGTGCGCAATCACTTGACTTCATTGATTTTGATCGTAACAATGTTTTTAAGGTGACACTTCTTTTCATATACGTATAAAAGAAAGCATATACTCTTACAAACAAATAAAAGTGTATTTTGATGTCACACAATCCTCAAGGAATCACATATACAGATGGAATTGATCAATGTGATACGCTAGTGAAATTAGCTCCCAAATCATTGTATTTTTATTTAAGTTTTCTTCGATTTTCTGAAGTTCACACTAAATGATTCCCTATAACAAACATACTTGTATTAAAAATTCTTTCAAATTTTAATTATCTTTGAGAATATTTTGCTTTCTTCTGATAACTTGATAGGTATTTTGGCAACATCAATTCAATAAGAGCTCTTTGGATAAAAAAAAATTGAGAATCTTAAATTTTCAATACTTTGATGTACAACCAATTATAAACTAATATTGTTTTTTCTTTGTTACACACTGTCTTAGAATCTCGGTGTAATTAAATATATTACATGCGTGGAGTGCACTTTTCCATTTTATATTCTTCCCGCATATAATCTTGACTCAATAAGCTTGGAAACCTAAAATAGTTTATTGAATAGCATGTTATAATTTTTGGCAGTCAAATATAATGTCATTGTATTGCTACTCCATAACTATTGGAATGATAAAAAAATTAATGAATTGAACAAAGTTCCTTATTTATTATGTTTTCGATCAATCAACAGATCACATCTCAGTATCTTTCATTCTTTTACTAAAAACAATAAAATAGCCTCAAAAGCACTATCAAGTTTCTCTCTCAAGATTAAAGAACTTTGATTTTTCCTTTTAAATCTAGAGAAAGCTGGCCTTATAAAAGATTAACTATTTTGTAAAATTTATTGTAAGTAAACCATGAATGACTAATTGCTAAAATGTTTCTGTTCTGCAGTCTGCCTCGGAAGCGAACGACAGAATCTACAATTTAATTATTTTCAAAAAATTAACATTTTTTTTCTTTATTTTCAGCTTTTGAAAAAGAATGTACTCATATTAGATTCTTGTAATCATAAAAACTTAATAGATGGGATATTTTAGAAATATATATACATAATAGCTGATATTGTTGCACATTCAAAAAGGTATACCCAAAAATATCAGCTATTTTATGAATTTAGTATGAGTTTGCTTAATGTTATTTTCATTTAATATGAATTTTTTGTGTACCCCTTTCCAAAATTCACTGTTGCTATTTAACTAGAGATCAGAATATATTCATGTCAGTAATATATTCTGATCATACTTAACAGTTTTATTGACATAATTAAGCCCTATGAAATACTTTATGTCAATAAATGTATAAGATTCAAGCTATAAAGTTTTTATGATAAGGGTATATAATCTAAACTATACCCTTAGCACAATATCATATTATAAACCAAACTATTAGCTAAGTTTTACATAAATATTATGTTGATAAGTGTAATGTTTAGAAAAAATATACAATAGCAAATAAATATTTTATTTATTTATTTATTATTATTTTTTTTTTATATTTATGTTGTTTGTCAAGAAAAAATTATACATTGCATTAAGCAATATCAATTATTTCCATATTTGTCTTGTGTGATTTTAAAACTGCAATATATCAATTGATTTATTTATTATTAGTCCAATATATCACAGCTATCAATCTCTGCAAGGAAGAAGAATTTCAGTTTAGTCATTTAAGAAGCTTCGTTTGAATAAAGTTATAGAGAGTTATCTATCTGGAAAAGCAATGTATCTACTGGTTAATGATAAATGTATAAATTAAAATCAAATAATTTTCAGAAGAATTAAAGAATAAATATAATATTTTAACACAAAAATATTTCAGTATTATATAACAGTGCATATCTTTAAAATAATCGGATGAATGCTGATCTTTACAAAATTTTTTTTAATTTTGCATCTTGAGATCCGTAGAAATAATGAAAAGCATCAGTTCTATTGAACTTGATAAGGACAATAAATCAAATTTCGAATAGTACAGAAACAAAATTAATGATTTTTTTGACTTAGCAATGAAACATAAAATATAAAGAGTGCAAGGAATAATAAAAAGGAACTAAGACGAAACAAATTTTTTCTTTGCTGAATTTGTTTTAAATATTTTTTCTCAAGGCAAAACTCTTTTTTCTTTTATGTAACATTTTATCTTCTTAGTTTTTAAAAACGTTTTACTTTTAAAAACTAAGGAGATAAAATGTTGAAACAAAGTTTTATACAGCTTTATTTGAAAAACAATTATGGATTTCGCGTTATATATGTATACTCTAAAGCAATAAACATGTGTCTGGTACTTTTATTTAAAACCGAAAGTTATGTTTCTGAATATTAATTATTCCGGAAGCTTTACAATAAAAAATATAAATTAAATTTCTCTAAAAAATTTCAACAAATATGTGTTACATCAATTTATCCATTATTTAATTTAAAATAAATTTTTAAATTTGGGTTTTATCAAAATAGGAAGTTCTTGATAATGTTTTCTAACATGTGTAACATTACATCAAATACGAGAAGAGAATTTCTTTAATACGTCATCAAATGTTTTATTTAAAATGAATTAATTTATAAAACTGTTCATATTTCATTTTTATATCAAATACTAATAACAAATTTAGTATATTTAATAATTGCTTCCAACTGAATAGTATTTGTCACAATTCAACTTCAAGAACTTATCTACAATACTCCAAAGAAATCATACATTGAATAAATATTTTCACATTGGAATTTCAAAAAAAAAAAAAAAACAATACATAGAAAAAATATGTTAAACTATTTGTAGGTTGTATTATCCTTATACCATTTTGTGTATCCTTAATGCATTTTATTAGTGAATGAACACATGAAGAGCATTAAAGAGCAAACATGAACTAACTTGTTCATAATCTATAGCTATTGATTTAAATATTCTAATAATATACCCTTAGGTAAATTTCATTTGTGTATCTTACTTTTAAGATTAACTGTATAAATTCACTTTTCAACTGAAGAAAGAATATACAGCTATGGAGTCACAATAATTTTTTTTAATTGTTTTATCATTGCTTACAAGCATAAAGAGAAGTATTTAGATCGAAAGCATTTTTACATTTTTTTATCTTTATTGAATTTGTGAACATCAAGTTTTAGGTTTATGTACTTAATAAATTTTCTACATTAGTTGTAACTATATATGCTTATTACAACTAGGAATCAATGCTTTTTTGTAACGATTGTATTTAATTCACTACATTTTGTATAATCTATATATATATATCTATTTGTATTTGTCTTCATAATTTACCAGAACCAGACCATTATTTATCAAAAATATTTATGTAATATTTTGTATGATTTTTAAATGAAACTCCATATTGTATGATTTTAAAATTATATCTTTATTAAACTGATAAAATTCCAATAATTTTCATTAAAAGGGTAGTAGCTAATATAGCTATGTGTAGTAGAATTATCCGGACAAGTTGTCAATTTTCAAATTAAGTATAAAATGAAGGAATAATGCGGTTTTGAAAACTTTGTGTTACTTGGAAGTTTTTCTTGTCTTACTTTTCTATGTCAAGTAAACTAAAAACATTCATTATTTGAACCAATTTATGAGTTTAGCTGAAGTAATTTTATTGCGTTTGAATAAATTTTAGAGTATCCTTACAATAAATTGCTGAAAGTATCATACACAATAGAGTAACAGTCGTATGGAATCAATGAATGACTTGTGGAGAAGTCTATCTGATAGAAAATGCTATAACAGCCTCCTCACATCATAAAAAAGTGTAATCAAACATGTTTCTTAACATACAAAAAAAGTTTCTTTTATTTATGTGACTTACAACATCTGAAAACACATAATAAAAAGCATATTTAATTCATCATGAACATTACCACAAAATTCATTGTCTGTTAGGCCAATTTAATATTAAATATAGCTCAATATGGAGTTTCAATAAAGAAACTCTTCTTTAATTATTTCTTACCGAAAACGGCATAAACTTTTGGGTACAAATGTAACATGAAATCTTAGATATAGTATTAAAATCAGTATCATGGAATTGCTATTTTAAGCCAATCTTTATTATGACAACAAAATAATAAAATTATTATCAAGAAAAACTATGAAACATATTTTGCCCTTTATTCGATATATGATTTCTTATTCTTATTGAACGCTGCTTGAGGTAATATTAAATTTCCTCTTAAAAACTTTAAGAAAACTATCCATGCTCTAATGATCAATAAGACATTTCTGAATTTTTTCAGCCCACTCTCTCTTCTGACATTCTGATCTTTTCTGTGGCCACATTGATTCTAATCATATTTTTGTAATTAAATTATGTATTGAACTTGATTGTGAATTCACTCATTTTATATACAATTCACATTATTATTATTATGTTTAAAAATGTTTTCAATTTTACATTTATTTGAAATATTAAATAATTTGATTTCTATTTATTCGACAGAGAATATTTAATTTCATGTCAATTCATTAAAATTTAAAATCACTTCTCTTTTTACATTATGTTTTTCATGACTAAATCTGACTTCTATATACCTTTTTTTGTATTTCTATAAAGCAGTATTTTTTATATAAAGATAATTTTTTAAGGAAAAATTTATTGAGTTTAATAAATTTGTTTGTAACTGTGACATATGATAGGAATAAATATATTTATAGCTCCATGTGCAATAGTTAATCTTTAGCCAAATAGTAATTTAAAAGAAACATTTTGTCAAATTTATGAAAAATGTAGAAATTAAGGTTATGAGTGTATTTTTGATGTGATGTAAGACCCATAAAGGAAAGCATCCAATCTGTTTCGCATTACATTGAGAAATAAATAATTAAACATTTACAAAGTGTCTGCAACATTTAATAACAATAAAATTTTTAGGCATTAAATTTATATTAATTTAATTTTTTTGCTTTTCTTAAAGCTTTTAAAATAAAGCGGATAAAATAAAATTAAGCTTTGGTGAGGTAAAAGAAAGTAGTCTAGAAAGGTATTTAATTTATTTTGGGACACATTTCTTAATATTATTTAAATTAAATTATAAAATAGGTAAAAAATAATGTAAGTAAATTACTTACTTTAATTAATTTTGAAACAACTTGTTATCAAATTCTTTCCTTAAGAAAACTTTAAAAAAGATTTGAATTTGAATTAATGGGATTTTCTTAATAAGCTTTATTTTGGTTTCTTAATTTTTTAGATTTATTGGTTTTTTATATTAAAGTACTTACAAAACATCTTTATAGAATTAATTTAAGATACAGTTTTAATTATAGAAAACTTTGAGGGAAAATTAAAAGATGTGACAAAAAAGCATTTAAAAGGTTAGAAAATAATGTTTTCTTCTCTTTACTTGTCAAGTTTACTTAAAATCATAAACAGTGTATTGGACAAAAATTACTTTGCAAATTTAATTACTTATAGCAAAGATTTAAAAAATAATAATTCACAAATAGATCGTATTCTTTTTGTGCTTTAAATAACAAATCACGATTGAAACTAAATTTGTTTAAATATAAAGAAATATAAATTTTGTAAACGTTAACTTTTGAATTAAATCAGAATATTAATCTATTCAATTTTCTAAATTGTAAATTATTTAATTTTAAATTTTTAGTGAAAAACTAAACTTTTAATTTTTATAGATTTTACTATTTAAATACAATAATGCAATCAGTTAATGTGTTTTGTACTTTAATGGAAAAAATAAAAATAATTAAAAAATGACTTTCTAATGTGAAATAAAAACTTAAAATTTGGATAACATAATTACTAAGCACAATTTATATACACTGACACAATTTTACCTTGCAGGCAAATACTTAAATTGTTTTGTTTTGTCATCATATCAGACAAAAATGCAAGGTTTCTGAGAAATACTTCATCTGATAGATCACATTGTTTTCCTTGTTCTTGATAAAAAGTTTAAAATTTGTCGTCATAAAGACAAAACTTTTATCAAAACCTGACCTGTTGATAGCCAGCGAAACTTGCAGTAGTATGGTAAGTCAACACTATACGTTTCCTCATCTAAAGAGAGCATCAGCCGAAATTCACTATGACGCATTGCATTTAAGCGAATATAGTTGACAATGGCAATGGTTCTATCCAGAGTGTCTTGCAAAATGGTAGATTTTGCGCAAAGATTTTGCTGATGCAAAATGCAGTGAAATGATATAAATTTTTTCAAGTTTAAGTTTTCCTTTTTTAACAAAGCAACGAATCTTTCCTTTTTGCCTCTCCTGGAAGGAGCGCCATCGGTGCAGACACTGACCAAATTACTGACATTCAATTGTAATTTATTATTTACTTCTTTGAAGTTTTCGAAAATATCGGCTCCGCGAGTTCTTCCAGTTAGTGTACCCAATACAAGTTGTTCTTCGTAACATTGAAAATATTTAGTTATAGCTCGAATAAAATATAAAACTTGTGCCGAATCTGTTTTATCAGTGCTTTCATCTAAAGCAATTGAAAAATAAACATCTTCATTTTGTATAATTGTATGAAGTTGCTCTGTTACATTTTGCGCTAATTCGTGCTGTCGATCTGTTACAATTCTCCTTGAAAGAGGTAATTGTTTGTATTTGCCGACATTTCTTGGTTCTAACAAACTCACTGCTTCAACAATACATTCTTTAATTATTTCAATGTCACTAAATGGTTTGCCCCTTTTTCCAAGTATATATGCTATTTTATACGTAACAGCAACTGCAGAGGAATTTTGATTTACAAAGGCACTAAAAGATGCCTGCTGATGATGCTTCTCATTTTTCAACTTTTGAAGTGCAGCTTTTCGTGATTCACCTTCTAAAGCGAAATATTTATGTTCTGTATGAGTCAAATAGTGTTTATTTGCATTTGCTTTTTCTAAAGTATTTAAAATTGTATTACACAACAAACACATCATTTTATCTTTCTCAGCAGTAACGAAAAAATCTAACTCCCATTCTTCATTAAATGTCTTGTTTTCATCACCTACTTTTCTTCTCTTACTATTTGACATGATGGATAAAAAAACGAATATCAAATAATATCTTTAACAAAGTGTATACTTTCTAGAAATACAACAAAACCGTGTAACTGTTATAAGAACACACTGTTAACTACAGTTTGCTAAAGATCGCAACAGGGAAGCGTTGAGAGATGCGAGTCATAGAAGCCAAAGCAAGGTGTGGCACTCAAATTGGATATCTGAAACGGAGTTTTGTTTATTTCTTAGACGAGGTAGTTGGCTAATTTAATTTTTTTTTTTTTTTTTTTTTTTTTTTTTGCAAAGACAATCAGCTGATTAATGAATTGCTCTGTGTAATCGATGATGCAACCAATCAATATCGATGTAAACATATTGTCTGCTAGCATGTGGCTGCTCTGTATGATAAATTTTGTAAATAGTATTTTGTAATTTTAATTTATTTTCAAACAAATATTACATAAAACATTATTCGTTTTTTTTAGATATGTAAATTACATAAACATTGTAGAATTTTCAGTAAAGTGAAAAATTATGTATTTAGATATAAAACCAATATTTATTTAGATATAATTTTGTACTAGGTGGCAAAGGGCTTCACAAAAACCTCGCGGAGGCCGCTTGTGCCATCGTGGCTGCAAGTTCCCCACCTATACTATAGTACAGTAAATTCAGATTTTCCGAAAATATTTTTATAAATCAGTTTGCAGATAAACAATTTCATAATTATTTACTAATTCATCCATTATTTAAATAACATTTGTCTATTAAGATTAGGAAATTTATTAGACAAGCACAATAAAACGTATCAAACTTTCCTATTACATGTTTCACTATACTTCTACAAATTGAGAATAAGTTAATACTTTTAAAAATATTTGTAAAAATATAAGTTTGTTTCTTTATTTTTCTAAAATTATGCAAATTCCACTGACTCATATTATAATATTACAGGATCAAACCAGTCATTGAAGAAAAAATTCAATATGTTCCATGGAAAATCTGAATACCAATTTTAAAATACCAAGCGATAATTTATTAAATTAGGTTCCTGTTAATTTTGTTACTCTAAGTAAAGTAAATTAAATCTGATGGTATCCAGAATTTTTAAAACTCTGTTGTTTGAAATGCTTACAACATCAAATATGGACTACATATTATATAACACAAAACATTAATTTTATTTTTTTCTTTCTAAACTCAAATTTTAATGTCTACAGTTGTACATTATTTTCAGTAAATATTATTATCGGAATGCAATGGACTATAACAAATGAATAGTTTATTAAAAATAGGTCATTGAACTTGTTTTTCTTTGACATGTTCATGAACCTTTTTTTCTTTGACTTTTCATGAAAAATTAGAAATACCCCTTAATTTAACATTTACAACACTAGTCTTATATTTACAGAACTTACCTTACTTTATGATTTATTTTAGTTATTATAATAGTTACTTTACTATTACTTAAGTTATGTTTCACTTTAGAAGTATGTTTTACTGATAAAAAGTATGTTTTACTTAAAAATCTTTAAGTAAAACATACTTACTTTTTATTAATCTTCTGTAAGATTTAAATGAAGCATACGAAAGAAGCATTTTTTTTAAATTTCACTTATCAATTTATATTATATATTTTTATGAACTTGTTGTTTAGTATTAAATAGATACTTCAAAAATATTGTGAAGAAAAGGATGACGTATAAACGTAAATAAATAAGTTAAACAAAAAGTATTGCATGAATTTAAATAAATTTTATTCTCGATTAATACAATACTCAAAAATATGCAAAAATCTCATACATACTAAAGTGTTAATTTTATACATAAAATTTGTTTTTTAAATAAATTTAGCAGATTTATGATTGAATAGTGACAATAATAAATTTAGCTTTATTAAATTTCTCATGATTCCTTTTTAATTTTACTTTTACATCAAGCCTCCATGCAAAATAATTTATTTAGCATAATCATACGTATTTAGAATTTAAATAACATTTTTTTGCATTGCAATTTTGAAAAAAAAATAAACTTTCATTACAGAAAATCAGTTTAAATTTTCATTTTTATCTCTTTTCAGAAATCCTCTGTGTAAACTTGGTTAAATCTATTTAAGGTTTATATTACTGTACACCGAACTGTTCAAACTAATATTATAATATATTTTGATAATAAACGTAAAAAATTACGCCGACAGATTTAAAATAGATATTTAATCTTGTAAAGCTTCAAAATTGATTATTTTATTGAAAGTAGTAAGCAATTCAAATAAATTTAAATATATTCAATAACATAAATCAAATTAAGCAAATACATTATGATACAATTTGTTTTTTCTTCCATCAAGTAACTGTCAAGTGTCACTTCTGTCAAGTGACATCAAGTGACTGTGTGTGTTAAATAATTAAATAAAATAGAAGTCAAGAAAAAATATCATATGTTGCTGTAAATATATTTTTAAAAAATATTTCTCTTTCTCTCTACTTTAACAAATGTTCTTATGATAAATAAATTAATTTTATATTAAATAAATTCAGATAAAATTCTCTTAATTTATATAGGGTATTAAATTTGATTTGTTAAAGTTTATATCTAGTTTCAATTTTCTGCAGAATTTAAGAGATCTGATTATAAAGTTCAACAAAGCAGTTAAGTTGCCAGAAGGTATTCCATTTAAAAGGATGTAAAGTTTGATTTATTATTGGCTTATAGTGTGTTAATGAAAATAACAAGGAAAAGTTCATGGAAGAGAAAGAACATTAAATTTTTAATTAAGAATTACAGCTATTGTGTTTTACATTGCTGAAATCAATATCGTACAAAACTTCTATTTTCGGTATAAAACTATGGCTTTTAAGATGGTAGTGGAATGCAATCTTCAACTAATTAACCATAGTCTCTTACAAACTATCATTAATAAAAATCCGTGATAATTCCGCAATTTAAATTAAAAAGTATTAAAATTTAAACTTATTAATTTAAGTTAAATTCAGTTTTATAAGTATTGTCATTTCAAGTAAAAAGTTTATTTCACTGATATTGCTTCAATAAAATCATTGCAATTCTATCATTTGTAGCATTTTAGTTTTTATATTAAATTATAATTAAATATTTATTCCAGTAACAATATACAATTGGTGAAGGGTTATTCTTCGTATAAATATAGTCACGCAATATGCACTTGCTAATATTTTGAATGTTTATCATAAAAACAATTTGATATAATTTATTTCAAAATAAAATTATGCTGTTTGTCGAAAGTATAGTGTCATACATCCTGGAATTTTATAATGAATGCAGGAACGTCAGTACCGTGTATTATTAAATTCTGTTATTTTTTTCTTCTTTAAATATTTGCTCATAGCATTTATGACAAATATAGTAACTACAAATATTGTTGAACACTGCTGATAACAATGCTTTTGGATATTACATTGTGTGTGTAAACAAATTAAATTCACACAATGAAAGCTTTATCAAAAATATAATTTAGAAACAGAAAATTAAAGTGTTTATAAATCAATAAATGGAAGAATTAATGAAACATTTTGATACTTTTCAATGAAATCTTAAATTATTAAAAATGGTATCAATAAACTGTGAATGAACTTCTTCAGTTTTTCAGATGTTATCAAAACAATTATTGTATAGCCTAAATTAATTACTATCGCAATAGTTTTTTATATAATGTTTAAACTAAAATGACGGTAAAAGCTTTTTTGTTTAATATTTACTTTGTTGGAAAATACCTTCAAGGAAAAAAGTAACTTTATGGACAATAGATTTTTGCTTACAGTATAATCTTCAGATAACTTTGAACGAAATAAACAGCATAAAAAAATCAAAACTTTTATCCCACTGAGGCTGCTTACAAAAGAATTATTTTATCCCATAGGATTTCTAAAGCTCTTTATTTTCCTTCAAAGGAGTTTGTACATAAAACTTTAATATAAAAAATCTCTTAAAGTTATAATTTGCTTATTATTATAATTAGCTTATAAACTTGTAATAATTTGACTATAAAGTTAAATATTTAATAATTCGTTAAAATCTCAATTTGCCGCTTTAAAAATAAATATTTCAAGAGTATATTTCCAAAGAATATGTATTTATGGAATTCTTTTAGAATATGTTTTTGTAATAAATAAAAAAAAATTAATTCCTTGTAAGAGATAATGAAAATATCAATAAATCAATAAATGTAGATATTTCTCAAAAACAATTTTAAACTGAGATTTTTAAATTTCGGAGAAAAAATATTCTATAGTAGAATAAATCTATAAAGCAAATATTTCATTAAATGAAAATAGACATCTTTTTAATTTTGTTGAAAATAATTAAGTATTTTTATACAATTCACTACACAAGAGTAAAGAGCTGCTATAAAATCGTTTATGAGCTATTGTTTGTAAAATTCTCACCTTATATTTTTTTCAATGTATATTTTTAAAACTAATGTTAAATTTAAGTAAGAACCTTTTTTTTAAATAATAGTTATAAACTGCTTTGTAATAATGTCTTTTATATAATGAAGGTTTATTGTTAGGTAGTTTTAAGCAATTACCAAATATGTGCAAAAATATTAAAGTAAATAATGCTTTCATTTTAAATTATTTATCGTAAAATGATTTTAATGCATCAAAATCTATTTTTAGCAGATTATTTAATAGCAATAATTATTGAGGCAGAATATGTCTAGTTGCACGACATTTTTCATGTATAATGAGCTCATAAATATTTCATTGATAATATTTTTAAATTGTAAGCAAGTTTCCTATTTTAAAAATTTTGACATTTTTAACAATTAAATTTCTATCATTCAAATTTGATTGTCTCTTAATGTAAATTTCAGAATGTTATTTGTGTAATAAGGTAGCGTTAAAAACTGACGACGAATTGCAAAAAATGTTATAATGGATAATGAATAATATTGTCTAATGTATGATGTATTATTCAATTTATTTATGTATGAAGCTTAATTTTTTTATCCTTAAATGCAGAAGTTTTATTTGAATTTAATTATTTACTTAATTATTGAAAATTCTAAAAAATATGTTTATATACTTAACTGATTCAAAGAATCTCTAAAAATAGAAATATATGAGTTCTCAGATAAAGCTAATAAACTCTTATATATGCTTAGTTTGCTTTAGAGCTTAGTATCTTTATCTAAGAGCTCACATGCTACATTATATATTTAAGGAATCTGTACCTAAGTGCTAAGCTAACCTTAACTCTTCGATATGGATTCCTTAAATCCATAATGCTTTTCACTAATAGATTAAAATTTTATATTATAAAATACTTCACAATTTAATCAATCTGACAAGAAAATGAATAATGGGAATAAACTCTTTGAAAAATGCGCATTTATCTCATTTACAACTGTGCTTGAAGAAAAACACACTTTATGCTAAAAACTCAAATGGCAGTCAAGTAAAAAAATTTTATATTATTTTTATAAGGAGGCAATATATTGGAACACAAGAAAAAATAATATAAAACGATGTAAATAAATCCTTTGTTTCATTCTTATTTTTTTTAAACATGGCACTTAAGGTATGTAAACTGTCTCTAATTAAATCAGTACAAGTAACATAAAATGATTTTAGAAGTTATATATTTATTACTATGAATTATATAAATGACAATTTGAATAAATAATAATGATTTGATTTTAAAATCAAAAATTACAGAGTGTGTCTTGATATAAAAGATTATAAGAAAGATAAAAAAGTTTAAAGAACATGTGGCTGTTTTGAAAAGTTTGTATTGTGTTGTAAAGTATGTATTTTTGTATTATGTACAAAGACGTAAATGTAATAAATAAATAGTTTATATAGCTTTAAAAAGTGGAGGTTCATCTAATTGAATTCTCAATTAATAACACACAGAAGAATTTTCTACATAGCAGTATTTCATTCAAAAGAAACTTTTTCACGAGAAAGGAATGCAGTCTTATAAAAACAAAAAATTTTTTAATGCCCCTTGTGGGATTAACAGAAATTGTTTTTAACAATTTCCGGAAATTCCGTATTCCAGTAAAATAAAGAAGTGGATTATTTGTTTATTTGTGCGAAAATTCAACAGAACATATACAATTATCATATAATTGAAATCATTATTTAATTATCATATAGTAGAAATTATATAATTGAAAAATAAGATTACAAAAAAGTTGGAAGTGTAATATTAAGATTGAAATTCAAGTAAAAATGGAATTGAATTACATGAAGACTTACATTGAAGTTTAACCACTAGACTATGAGAAACAACAGAAGTATAGAGTTAAAAACAATACCGGGAAGAAAATGCAAAACTCATGGTAGATTCCTAGCAATGATAGAACTTGATTCGAAACTGGAGAAATTATATAAAGAAGAAGGATTGGATATTTTTAATATTAAAGATAACAATGATCATTTCTGTAATGTTGAAATTAGACTACTGAGTGGTAAACGATTCTCCTAAGTAACGTAAAAGATATTCTGAATACTAAAAACGTCCATAGTGATCCATTAGGGACCATAGTACTTATTTGATTAATTAAAATTCTACTACTAAAATTCATCAATTTTCTTCTCTTTTTTGTTTAAAATTTTTGTATGGAAAAGAAACTCTTCTAAAATATATAAATGGGTACATAAATTATGAAACATTTATTATAGTTTATGCACATCCATATGTGTGTGCATGTGTACTTAAGAGCCAAAGCCACGTTCACAACTTGACACTGAACATTAAACAATCTAGATGACGTGGAAATACCAAGTCAGAAAAGCATATAACCTGTTCTGAAAAATATAACGCATCACTCCTGTGACAGCATGTTTGCTTCATGAAAAAAGCTGTTAATCTAAACCACTTACACAGAAATCTGATTGTCATGAATACAAAATGAGTACCTCTGCATGATTATTTATCTGTTTGATTACAGTTTTTGGAAGTACCTATCCCAAACAGATTAAATAAGACTGCATAAATATTTTGGTATTTAATTTAACAAATATAATTATATTTAAAAAATTTTCACAATTATAAACAACAAAATTTTCTGTGTTAAGCATGTTTATTTAAAATAATTGAATGGCATAATTTTAATTGAATAAACTATTATTATACCATTCTATAATCTGCAATTTAATACAAAAAATTGTATTTATAAATGATTATGAAAAAAGTTCTCAGTTTTAAAATTCTAAATCTGATGAAATTATTTCAATACATTCGATATTTTAATCAAATTAAACTATACTATTTTTTCACGTGGTCTATAATCTTTCATTTCTGATTAAAAAAATGTTAATAAGCCTAATCCGAAATAAAATATTTCTTAGATAACATTTCTAGAATGATTAAGCTTAGTATTTTATTACTTCACTAATGATATAAATATAGTAAATTTATTATTAATTAGCTTAAGCAGCTAATTAATAAACTTTAAAATTTTGAACAATTTCAATTTTAAGAAGTTTTCGTTATTAGATATTTGTCAGCTGTGCATTTCTGAAATTTGTTTCCTATATAATTAAACAACGATGTAAATGAAAAAGTAGATGATGTAATATAAAGTAAGATATACAATTTTATGTGTACTTAATGGAAGCTTGGAAACCCTAAAGAAAAATCTAAGTGTGTTAATTAAAAGAAATTAATTTAAATAATGGTAGTAATTCTATTAAATTTATTAATTATATAATTTAACAAATTTACCATTTAAATTTTTTGATAAATTTAATGATTTACATAATTTACTTAAATACTAAGGAAAATAATTTCTTGTAATCAAGAAATACTACATTGTTCACTATTAAACGATGTTTTTTAAAAGTTTTAAAAGTAATCCACAAATGTATTAATTAAAAAATATTTTATATATGACCATATATTAATACTGACAGAATCCATGGTGTACTTTTTTTCACAATGATTGAATCAAGCTAAATTTTCAACTTCACATTCTTTTCTTATAAAATATGTTAACAATTACACTTTAACATAAAAATTTATTGTATTTAAAGGTTAATTTTTTCAATTAAACTAATTAAAAATTCATTCCTATTAAAATTTATTCATGAAAAAAAACTTTAAATTCAAGACAAAATTTAAAAAAAAAAATTATTGATGCTGAAGGTGATGTGAAATTCAAATCTCTTTCAAGAGAGAATGAGTGAATACACATTAATAATAAGAAAAAAATTTAATTTTACAAAGAGTACAGAGTATGATTGTGTACTTAAATATGCTAATTTTTACATTATTCTAGGTAAAGATGTAAAAAAGAAATTTTCACTACTTCAATTATTTAAATATATGGCTATAAAATCAGTTTTTAAATCTTCAAGAAAATAGGAATGTTTATTGATTGTAAGAAAAATAATAAAGCAACTGAAATTAAGCTGAAATTAAGGGAAACTTACTTTAAAAAAACAGTAATAAGGGAGGGGTGTAAGACCAAGCTTATCTAGGGTTGAAGTTTAAAAACTTTTTTGAATGATAAGTCTTCTATCTGTCTTATCTGAATACATATTTATTGAATGCTGATCAACTTTTACGCAGATAAAGAAGAAAGGGTAATTGGCATATAATACTCTTTACAATATTGGACAGATTTACATATTCCATTTCATGGTTACAAACGTATCCCTGAATGCACTAGACACTGATTTTGGGTTAAAGTTACATGATAAACATTTCATTTTCAGAATGAACAAAAGATTCCAAAATTAAAATACTGTTATTAAGAAAACGTTAATGCTAAAATAATTTTTATTGAACGAATGTTTGTAAAAAGTATTTATTTTTACTATAAAAATGCATTTTCAATAGTAATGAGATTATTGCTTCAAAAAATTAAATTCAGGTAAAATATCACTATAATTTTAAAATTTTACTATCTGTACAATATTTAATGGAACTTTGATTAAAATTTAGACGCTTTTCTCCAGCATAATTTTCATTGTCTCTGATAACAAAAGATTGGTTTAAACTAAAGTTAGATAAATATTAAGATCTATAGCCAAATCTGAACATTCCAAAAATTTGGAACCGAAAAGTTTTGTTTTCTTAAGTGATAGTTAAATTTTAAGAAACTCTTAGTAGTAAATAGGCATGTTTTTCTCAAATTTTTACTCGCATTATTTTTCATATATTAATAATTTCGGCTCAAACTAACTTGTGTAAAGTGTTATATAAAAATGTCTTGTACGTAATATGTTATAAAAATTTTATACATCATAAGTGTAATATGTTATATAAGTATTTTCTTAATAATAAAAACAAATATTTAATGAAAAGAATACATTTTTTCTGATGTCTGAGTAGAAAGAATATTGTGAATAAAATATGAACAGAATTTAATTTATAAGATTTTTGTCAGAAAAAAATAAGTACATATTGGTAACAGTAGAGGAAAAGTAGGTAATTAAAAAGCAGTTTAATTAAGTGAAGGAAATTTATTATATGTACGAGAGCAAGTCGTTATAATAGGGCTCGCGAAAGAAATAATTTTAGTATTTTGTTTAAATACCTCCAATATTTTTTTTTACATATAGCTTATTGTTTCATTCTTCCCAACAGACAATTAAGAGAGTTTTAACACCTTATATTACACTTTATACGCCATATGTATGTAAGCATATGAGATACACCTACAAAATAGTTACTTAAAATACGATGCTTTTCTACTTTGAATTCTGAAATGCTGAATGATGTGAAGCAGATTGTATACTTTATGCTCTGTCCAAATTCTTACAACCCATTTGTTATCCAAATATAAAACTCGACTTAGCAATGTGCATACTTTTGCTCCAATGCAAATATTTTCCAATACAAAATTATATTCATGGAACTATTACGTAGATTATTTTGATAAAATTTTTAATTAACTAGAAATGGGATTAAAGTACATCAAACCACACATTTCAAATGGGCATTCTTTCTAAATTAACTGACCGACTACTTTATACCATTTTGATGGAAAGAAGAAAATACTTCGACAATGTAAAAATCGAAGGTTTACTCAGAACAAATGGTTAACTTTATTAACTCTGGCTTTAATATTCTTTATGAAACATAATACTGTACATAAGATCCAAGATCCAAAAATATAATTTCGTTACTTCATATATAAATTATAATTTCAACTATTCAAAATAAGCAAATGCTTTTAATATA